>CAIGRT010112835.1:4493-26834 GCA_903798405.1 Fraxinus platypoda | reverse complement strand
CAATTTATCAAATGATTTGGGGTCAATGACTCAATGGCGTTATCGAATGAAAGTAAGAAATTGGAAAGAGAATGATAAAAAATTAAAAATGCATAGATCTTGGGTTAAGAATGAAATTAATAGTCGTACAAAAAAATTAAATTACAAAATTGAATTCAGAAATTGCGTTGGGCTGAGCTAGCTAGGCATGGATTTGGCTTAAGAGTTAGAACATTAATCACTAAATTAGTTAATTGCTAATTTGTTTAGAAAAAAAATTAAAAAAATTAATTAATTCAATATTAAAAAATTAAATAAATTATTTAAATTTGGTTCTTATTCAGTTTATTCGGTTTTGGGTCTAGAACCAAACCCTTTGGTTCTCGATTCACATATTCGTTCGGGTATTTAACTTATGAAGAATCGCTCGATTCAGTTTAGTTCGGAAGTTTTGTCCAACCCTATTTAAAATCAATTCCAAACAGGGTCTTAAACCGTTTGTAAACACTTTATAAACAAGATCTAAATGGGAACGTAAGTGTCTATTTGATAGGGTTAATTACACAACAAATATTTGTGATTAGAGATTTACAACAAGCCTACCCTTTCTCGAGCTAGTTTTGTTTACAATTCATGATGATAAATATAATAGTGACATATTTGGCACAAAATTTTCGATAAGACTAGACAATATCACACACACATTATCATTTTTTAAATAATGTTCGGGACTCTACCTAGATAGGAGCGAAAAATATATATAAAAAAACACATTGTCGCCCCCACATTGGAAGATCTCCTTAATGATCGAAGCAATTGAACTTGTAGAGTGAGCGAGTGTGATGTGAAAAACATCTCCCAATCACGAGTAATACAAATGCCAAAATTTCAAGAATTGTATTGATTTGTTGAAATGGTAATATTATTTAGTTTATGTTTGGTCCCCATTTTTACGAAAAACTATTTTTTTTATTTATAAAAACTTATTTTCAACCACACATTATTCCTTAAAACAATATTACGCGTAAGCAAATATATTTTTTCTTATTTTTCTCCAAATTGATATTAAGCCCCTGTTCAACAACCATTATGTCAATATTTTTTATTGTACACATTCATTTTCAACCACAAATTCACACAATAAAATATTCTACACTACACGTAAATAAAAAAAATTTCCATACTTTTTAACCACGCATTCTCTAAAAATTCACTATTCAAAACTTTGCTTTTACCAAATAAAGACCATCAATTAGGGGCCGAAATGGAGCCCAAATAGGGACTCTACAAAGTTAGTCCATATGACATTAAATGAAAAAATATAATTAAACGAGTCACTTAATTCTCTTTTTAGTTGAATATGTATCACTTAAACGGTTGTTATATTATCAGTTGTTCCAGGTAACATTATTCTCATTAAAATAAATTATAAATATCATTGATTTTAGACGAATCGTTAAAATTTTTTCACATTGAGTTTTTGTTTGGCATTCATTTTTTAAAAATCACGTTTTCAATTTTCTTTTAACTATATTCTCCTAATAAACTAATTTTGCACGTGAATATATAATTTAACCCTATTTTTAAATACATATTCTTGAAAAAAAAATTTACATTTTTACACAAGACTCGTAAAATCTCCATCAAACACAAACAACAGCTAACTTAGCTCATGTTTGACAATCATTATTTTCGAACTTTTTTTTCTACATACTCATTTTCAATTACACAATAAATATTTTACATGTAAATAAAAAAAAAATTCTAACTTTTTAACTACACATTATCTTAAAAATAATTATTCAAAACATTGTTTTTTAAAAATAATGGTCACCAAACGAGGGTTAATTAATTATTGAAAATCCCCCCTTTTTTCCCCTTTAATATTTACACCCTTTTAAAAAAAATTCTATAACAAATAATATAAATTCAAAATTTTACACATTGCATGTGAGCCCGAAAAGCACAACAAATCAACAAATATTGGATTTAATCTCTCATTTAAAAATACATATATCCATATATGTAGTGAGAGAAAGGTATTTCATTCTTCTTCTTCATCTCTCTCTAGAAATTCACCGTGAAAGCTCAGCTCTCTTAACCAGGTACTGTTTCAGCCTTTCTTTCATCCAAAAAACACACACAGACACACGCACACATGTACGTATATGTGTATGTATATATCTATTTTCTTCTATTGACCTTTTTCTGCATCCAAAATCCAGACCAATTTTATGATTTCATCAGTTTCGTTTCTTCTCCAGTCTGTCGAGCCTCCAAACAGGTACTGAATTCTATCTTTTGCTGCTCTCGGTGTTCTATATATGCGTGTGAAGTGTGCGCCGACCTTCGTGTAGATTATACGTATATATCTGCTCATATTTATGGTTTAATCGGTTTAAACTGTTTGAGGAATTGAATTTGATTAGATCACATTGGAAATTTGTTATAGATTGTGGTTCTTCATATTTTTCAATGGATTTTCCACTTTTTTAGTTTTCGATTTGTATAATTTTCAAATGTCGTTTTGTTTCGTGGAGTGACGACTGGAACCGCTGTGTTGCAATAATTTTCCTTTTTCTTTTTTGATGAATTTGTTTTATTATATGCATTTTTTCATGTTTTGAGGGTTAGAATTCGCACCAATATGTTCATCACGTGTCTTTCCTTCATCGCATTTTTTTTCAATTTTTTTCCCCTTTACTTGCTTTTCGGGTTTATGTCGATCGGACTAACTAGTTCGATCTAAAAACTTGAAGCTATCCAGTTAAATGCAAAATATCGAACAATTAGTTTAACTGGAAGTTGGTTTACTTTTCTTCTTTATTATTGAATATTTTTATTCACGGTTCGACTTTATAACCTTTTATCATATGCTTTTATCGAGTCTACGTATGAGTCGATATTAAAAATATTTATATTAATTTTAACTTGGTCTTGTTTAGTCCAACTGATTAAAGCTACTCTGAGTTAGAGATAGAAAGAGAGTAATCTCTTTTGGATTTTGTTCAATGGTTATTCTTTTCTTTAATAAGGTGCACTTTTTTATTTGTATGTATAAAGAAAAATCCTATAAAAGAAGACTTGAGCAATTTTCTTAGTGGGTTAAATGTGTTGTGGGTCATTGACCTTTTAGCAGATGTTACTTACATAGAGGTTAATGAAATTTAGTTTGAGTGCGAATATATAATTACTCTGTTAAAACCCACCCTTAAATTAATTTTACGTTAATTTAGCCCTATTTGATAGAACTTTTTTAAGAATATATTTCGTGGGAAGTGATAATTTTATTTTTATTTTTGCTTCTTTGAGAATGTGCGATTAAAAAGTAGGAAAATTTTATTTGGATTTACAAGCAAAATTATTGGAAAGATGAATCGCTGAAAATGAGTTACAGAAAAAATAAGTTACTTTCTCTTTATAACTTTTCTCGCTAGTGTGAACATTAAACCTCTGTTTGGCCCTATTAAATTAAAATTTGGTTTTCTTTCTTTTCTTATCAATCACATACTTTTCAATATAATAATATTATACGTAAATTTTAAATTTTTTTTTTCAACCACACATTCTCCAAAAAATTATTATATTCCTCGTTAAAATGTGAAATAATGGAGTCCAAACAGGGACTAAAATAGATGTGGACGTTTGTCAATATATGTCAGCTATAAGCATTAGATTGACTCAAGAATGCGGACATAGTGATTTGTTGTGCTGTTTGGGCTTGAAGTTTAATGACCCAATGTAAGTTCGCTAAAAATTCAATAACCAGTAATGCGATTAACCCATTAGTCTTCAGTTTTTGGTTGATAATACTTTTAGGAGCAAAACATAAATTTATTTCAAATAAATCTTTCATTTATTGATGTGACGAATAATGTGTTTAATATTCAATAAAAAAAAAATTGTTGTTTAAGTTGCAATAAATTGAACAAATTGAAAATGCTAAATGAAGTTAGCATCTATTTGATGGCAGTTATTTTGAAAAAAATTACGTTTTGAATAATGATTTTTTGAAAAATGTATGGTTAAAAAGTAGAATTTTTTTTTTGAATTGACGGACAAAATATTTTATTGTGTAAATGTATGGATAAAAACGATTATAAAAATTAAAGAATTTTGAAATAATGATTGTCAAACAGAGGTTTAGCGTCGGTCTTCGATTTATTTTCTTAATAGTAAGTTGATCTTCAAACTTTTAAATAGAGCAACTTGGCCTATGATCTTTCATTATAGTTGTGCTATCATTCCTCAATGCAGAAATCGTAAAATTTTTCGTCACTTGATCGTCATGAAAAGATACTTCAAATATATATTATTATTATTATTTTTTTTTTTTGTTATAGAAATTTTTCATGATTGCAAATTTGATTTGAATGGCTTTCGGGCTGCACCCTTTTCAAAAATAATTAAAAAAGGTATTCAATAAATTTAGTCCAGGGGGTAGTTTTTAAGCATTTCTTTATTTTTCCCAATTTCTAGTCATTTTAAAAACAGTAATCTATATAGTATTTAATAATGATTAAATTAAAACCATAAACTAAGCTGAAAACATGAAGTGACAGCATGGAATTCTTCCAATTCATCGTTTTACTCACTTGTGAGGATAGCGCGCGTTCACCACTAGCACGCAACAACTGAATCTAAATGACCAATTTGGTCATTTTTGTTTCAATAGTGATTAAAGTTTGAAGGGCAAATCTGTAACTTCGTTCCAGATAATTGCCTTCACAGCATCTCATAGTGGGCCTCTTTGCATAGGATCATCCCCTTTTTCCAATTCTCTTTAAAACCCCTAGTATTAGGGTAAATTGCACGGTTCCTCATCAACATATGCCTATGTAGCAAATTTATCACCAACTTTTAAATCGAAACATTTTAATCCTCAGCGTTTCGTAAGTGTTGTACACGTAGTCTCAAAGGATTGAAGTCCTGAATTTATTCACTACAATGTAGAGTACTATTGTAAGACCTTGTTTGATTTTTACTAAAAATTAAATTTTTAGTAAATTTTGATAAAAAATAATAAAATGTGTGGTTGAAAAATTTATAAAAAAAATTGAATCTTATAAAATGTACGATTAAAAATGAGTGAAAAAAAATAATTTCAGAAAATGGAGACCAAATAGAGGCTAAGTGAATGAGTGAATAAAAAATAGTTCAAACAAAAAATAAATTAAAAAAGTAGAAAGAGAAAAAAAAGGAAAAAAATCAATCTCTTTTGTCTTAAACCACCATAGGTCCCAACAACCCCTGCTTGCACTCCTACTCCTGAGTAGTCACCCCGTGTCTCAACTTGTCCAATCTACCTTCTACCTTGCCTTTCAGTTATACACTTATTTTTTGATACTTTCTTCAAAATTTATAGTTCACAGTTGAGAAGATATGCCCAATCTAGCATCTTCGATATGGGCTAACCCCATACAAAATAGGGTTTACATCGTGTGAGGTGATGTTTTGCACTACTCTTCCCTCATTAGAGAGTCAAATAGGGAATTTTCATCTCTGCAACCAACTGATGTAGAGTGATGTAAGGAATCGCAATAAAGTTGTATCACCCAAAATTAAGTTCGAGAATTTATCCCATGCACTAATCATTTGGAGACCAACCCTCTTATGCATTAGGCCCTCCACATATTTAGTCATGCTCTGAATCAATTTTGTCCTCCCAAGTCATCAGCCGAGTTTTTTTTTTTTTGTCTCAATCATTTTTTAAAATTTCTTTTCTAATTATTTTATGTGTTTTAATAATAATGTTATAATTCAACGAAATTTGACTTTTTAACTTGTGGACGATTTCTTTTGTTTCGCACTCGCAAAAGGTTTGAGGATTAATAATAATGTGATCTAAAAGTTAAAAGATCAAATTGTTATATAACTATAAAGTTGGAACCAGTTCTGCAATTGTTTCTAAAAATACTCACAGACTCGCCCTCTCTCTCGCTTTCTAAAACTCGTCAAAATACTTACATACTCCTCTCTCTACAGAAGCAAGCGAGAGCGTATACTCTCATCTTTCTTTCTCTTCGATTTAACCCACCCCATGAAGCCTTTGCTCTCCTAGAATACAACCCAGGTACCCTCTCTTTTTCTTCCTCTCTCTATTCTACATATACACATACATGTTATGAAATAAATATTTATATATATCTCGTTTGATGTATGTATGCATAATTTAGTCTTCATATTTCACGTTTTGTTTGCTTCGTATCTTAACTGGGGTCTGGAAAGACCCATTCCCTCAAGTCGTGCCTCTCAAGCCTCCTCAACTCTTTCTCGAATTTTGGCTATAATTTTTTGTAGATACATGCATAAATATGAGTCCCAAACTCTGTATGTATATACATATGGTTGTATTTTTTTTTTTATTGAAAATGATACTTGTGAAGAATGAAGTTTTGAAGGTGTTAATTTTTGTGGGAGTTGAGTACCCTGGTTTCTCATTAATGTGCTTTGATTTGTCGCTTGATTAGGTCCTTTTCTTGGGATAAAGTTTTCGTCTTGTAAAACAGATTTGGTTTCATTTAATAATGGATCTGTTTTTCAGGGGGAAAAAATTAGTTATCGACTATGTTAACTTGGTTGATATGTATTCTTGTCGAATTGTTTTTCAAAAAAAATATCTCAATGGCTGCAGTTTCACGGGTTTATGCAATTTCTCAGGTTCAGTTTTCATGAATTTCGGCAATTCTTAAATATCAATTTTTTTTCTCAATATTTTATATTTATTTCCTAAATAAAATACTGTTAAGTTCATATATCTAGTGAAAATTCTGTAAATTCTTTTTTGGAGTACTTGTTTATTGATTTTAAGCCCGTCCTTCCTTTTTCCCCCAGGTTTGAGATCTGCTTCTTGTTATTTATGGCATTGAAACGAGAAGCATGTTTAATTCTGGACTTGTATACAAAAGTAATTACAGGATATTCTTGAATGACTTAATCGACATACATTGCTTACACTTCTGTCATTTTGGCTCAGGTCACAATAAAGAGAGAACGGAAAAATTGCTCCTTGCAAGAGACAGGATAAAGAGAAAGGTGATGAAGCATAATTAATCTCTGGATACCAATATTAGTGGAATTGCATTTGTTAATGGATAAAAGTGATCACTTGCATTTTGGTGATATAAAGTGAGGTAAGACTTTATTTGACTAAAAATCTGTGTATTTTTTGAGTTTACAGTGAATTTTGTAGCAGCCCAACCAAACAACATGAAACATATTTACCTTTCTAATTTTCTTTCTTTCATTCAATTTTTATTTGAGTTGTATACTCTCAATTCCAGTTACATCTGATTTATACCAGAAATATAGCACTTTTTTTCGTAAGAAAAGGTCATGGTTATTTTTAGTCTTCAGGCATCAACTCTTGACAAATGATCTGAACTTCAGGTTTTCTGAATTTGAATCAATTGGTATTTTTTGTTAACTTAAAAGTTGAGTCAAAGTTGATTTGACATATATCGTCAACATATTATGTATTTAAGTGTTAATTTAATTTTAAATTAATGTAGATCTATTAATTTATTGGGAGATGGCATCAGTTGAATCAACTCAAAATGGAGATTGCATTGATGCTATGTCTTTTGACTGGTTACTTCCATTGGCATCCTCTGATGCATGTGACGACTTTGGAGAGCCAGAGATGCTTCCTCGAATTGGAGATGAGCATCAAGTTCAAATTCCATCCCTTTTAGGAGAGACCAATTGTATTTCTTGCACAAGGAATGCATCATATGCACAAGGAATGCAAGCCCATTTCGACGACAAATTTTATATCGGGCTACCCATACCATTAACATTGGTGAGTAAGGAAGGTGAATGCCCGAAGCAAGAAACGTTGAAACTTCCAAGTGAACCAAAAACCGTTCCAGACTCCGGACCATCAGAATCTAAAAATATCAAGACAACAGAGATTCTTTCCCCTGATGAGAATGTTGGAATCGTCATTGGGCCTTCATATAATACAGTAGATAATGGGGGACCAGCAGAAGAATCGAAAGAATTACCATCACATGAGAAATTGAGTACTTGCAGTGGTCAAGAATTTCTTTTGCTTCCCGGATTTGTTAGTGATTATTTGAGTGACATTGAGAAGGAACCATTCCTGCTTGGTTTGTACATTTTTGGAAAAAATTTCATTCAACTGTCGCGATTCATTGAAAGTAAAGGGATGGGGACTGTACTTTCATTTTATTACGGTAAGTTTTATAGGTCCCGTGAATACCGTAGATGGTCAGAATGCCGGAAGATGAAAAGCCGAAGATCTGTACATGGACAGAAAATATTTTCTGGACTGAGGCAGCAAGAGTTGCTCTCTCGTATACTTCCCAGTGTGTCAGAAGAATGCCAAAATGCTTTGTTGGAGGTACTTTTATGAATTATTCTAATATACGAATTTCAAATAATTTTTTTTTGTCGAATAATTGCAATAGAAATGTGTCATTGTTCTTCTTTGAGAAAGCATTTTAGCGGTATTAAATTTACTCCAGAATTATGTCTCAATTTGACTAGGATCAACTTTTAGGTAAGAGATGTGCCTGACCCTTTGTAGTTATCCTCTGCTTGTGGATTTCTCCACTATCTTAAATCTACAGGTTAATGTGCAAGAAAATTTTAGAGATGTTTTATAATGATGGATAATTTATTGGGATGTCTCAAAATTGTAAACAAAGCTAATCCGATTCGGGCAGGCTGGAAATCAAATTTTATGGATCTTCAATCGAAAATGAATACGACGAGTTGCAAACATTTGCTACAGCTACAATAATAAAATATAGTTCATTCGATATATTTTTCTCCTTATTTTATCTCTAGAAATATGTGACATAAGCTAGATATTTCTGCGAATGATTTATTTTATTCTCATAATGCAAATAAGTCTTGATTTATTTTTGTTTTGGGTAAAGGATAGAGGGAATCAACATATGCCAAAATCCCTACTGTTGTTTGTATCTTTTATTACTAGTAATATATTCTCATTTTGAAATCTTGATGCGAAAAGCATAAGTCTGACGTTCTTATTGTAGTATGGAAGGAAAAAAGTATAATAATCCTCAATGGAATCTGGTCTCGAGTTTGAATGATTAATCATTAGTGTTTTAGGTTTCTTTCTGCCTTCCTTTACTTTGATGGAGAGGAAATGAGTATCAATTGTTGAATTGGGCTTTATAATGATAGGAGCCCGAGCTGTGAAAGCAGTTCAAATTAGCATGAGTTCAAATTTAGCATGATTTAGCTTAAGGTAGAATTAAGTGTCTCATTAACTTTCCAAAATATGCACTGAATCTATCGTTCATAATTTGTCCCTGACCCCACACTGAACTCCCTTCTGGGAAAATGATTTTTAGAAATAACTCCTCGAATTATGTTTGGCTTTTATTTTAAGATGACTTGATGAGATGTTTAACCTTGTGTAAAAGGGTTCAAACTAAAGAGCATACAATGGAAAATTAGGGATATGTTTGTGTAAGAAGGATAAAATGATGACTCTTGAGTGAATAATTTAATTTTTTTAAGTTTCCTTTTAAAGTCCAACATGGATATTTCAAGTGAGATAGCCCGTGCAAATGCATTTCTTTGTTGTCCCTAGAATGTTGCTTACCTGTGTTTTTTTATTCCTTGGAAGGTCTGTAAAACATTTGGAGAAGGAAAGATGTCACTAGAAGACTACGTCTTCTCTTTGAAGACAATGGTTGGGACAAACATTCTCGTAAAAGCTGTTGGAATTGGCAAAGGAAAGCAAGATCTCACGGGAATGGCCTTTGAAACTTCAAGGCCGAATCAAGTTATACCAATTCGCCCAGAGATTCCAACTGGCAAAGCGTGCTCGGCTCTTGCACCCAATGAAATCATCAATTTTCTAACAGGAGACTACCGGTTGAGCAAAGCTCGGTCAAATGATCTATTCTGGGAAGCTGTTTGGCCTCGTTTGTTGGCAAGAGGTTGGCATTCGGAGGAGCCTAAGAATCAGGGTTATGCTGCTGTTTCCATGTATTCTTTGGTATTTCTCGTGCCCGGCATCAATAAATTTTCAAGAAGGAAATTAGTGAAAGGCGAGCACTATTTTGATTGTGTAGCTGATGTCTTAAGCAAGGTTGCCAGAGAACCCGGGTTGCTCGAGCTTGAAAATGAAGAAGATGAAAGGAACAAGAAGAAAGAAGAGTATAAGTGGACCAGTGAAAGTATGTTAGTGAAAGATGATGATGAACTGCCTATAAGGCAACACCATTTTTATCTTCAACCTCGCACCCATAAATGTAATACAGATGCCATGACATTTACAGTTGTAGATACAAGTTCTGCGGATGGAAAACCTTACAAAGTGAGAGAATTGAGGAGCCTGCCATTTGAAATCTCAAACACGATAATTTCTCAAAACCGTTCTGACGATGGCAATGGGAATACTCATGATGAGGCTACCGATGAATCTGACATTGTTGATACCATGTTAGTTGATGACAGTGAGACAAATAATACCAATCTTGGTACAACTAAATCCAATGTGGAAATGCTTCCTGGCAAGAAAGATCATGATACTATATACCAAGGAAGTGATATTTCAGTGAGTAACTTGAAGAACAAAAAGGATTTGCGCCAGGACAAGCAATCAAGAAATTTGGTAAGATCCCGGTTGGGCCGAAAACTGAAACGGAAAAACGTGGACAATGTAGCTCCTACTACCAAACGGCATAGGAGATTAACTGCTTGTAGTCATAATGAGACAAGCAATGGTGTGACTCATTCAACTTTGGTTCCCAGTCTGGAAAATGAAATAATTAGTTTGTGCTCAGGTATTCATGAATTTACTGAGAATATATCTGCTCAAGCAGTTTCATCACAAGAAAAATTGTCGTATACCGGTTCGTCGAAAGGTAGCCCTAGCGGGAGTGTTGAATGTACAGAACCTCATCCTCAGCACCTTCAAAGTCATTCATTGATTGATTTAAACTTGCCTCAAGTTTCCCCAGACTTGGAGAATGCTGTCTTAACAACAGAAATAATTAAAGAGGAAGATGACCAAATACTCAAGCCAGATGATCATTGTCCACTAAAATCCTCTACAGTTGAGGGTAATTCAGGGGAGCAGCCTAACCCAAATCTGCAGAGGCACAGCACGAGAAACCGACCTCTAACAGCAAAAGCATTGGAAGCTCTAGCAAACGGATTTTTAACTACAAATCGGAAGCGGAAAAATAAGGACACCACTTCACGAGGAAACCTGACACCAAGACCTCGACGGTATGCCCGTGACATGGTGGCTCTTAATGAGTTCAGCAATGATACTGTGACTTCCCAAATTCAAGAAGGTGAGAATGGCGTGTCTAACAGTGGCGACAGCAATGTGCGAGACAAATTTCAGGTTTTAAAAGACGAAAATGTGAACCCAGTATCAGGCCTCTGAGGCTTTGATAAGCTCACAGCTTCAGCCATGAGAAGTAGGAACTCGATTTCAGCAGTTTGGGTTGTTATATCACCATTCTTATGCGGAGAGCACTTCATGTCGTTTATTCTTGTGCACTAGTTTATACTGCATTTTCTGTTCGCACGTTTTAACCGGTCATGATATAACAACCAGCACATATTTCTTAGAAGAAATCTACACTCTCGAAAGGTAAGAACTTGTAATTTTGTTGGATTTACTTTCTGCAATCCAGATCATCGGCAGAAACAGGAGACTGAAGAAGAGTACTGCCCCACCCATTGAAGCCGAAGAAGTTCTGATACAATGACATTAATAACCTTTCGATTGGCAGCAGATGCCTGGTCAGTTATTCGAGAGAAGCAGTTCAAGTGGCTTTCTGGTATTCTCATGCTGCTGAATTTTTTATATGTTCCCGTATGATCCTAGTGACTCCGCAGAGTGTAAACAGTACAGTTTTGGCTGGTAATCCATCCCATTTTCCAGCCACCCTCTTCAGCAAATCGGCAAATGAAGATATTTAAGACTACATTTCATAATTATCTTGGCAAACAACTCGTGTTCTGAAACGAAAATGTTCATGACAATTCTTGATCTGATTTGACCATGTATGCATTAGGATCCAAATTCATGGAGAGATAAAGAGGATCGAATTGACAACGGTTCCGTATGCTATAACCCTTTCAAGGTAGATGAATGTGAAGACAATGGCTTTTTCTGTTGCATGGATTATAGCAACGAGCATCGCGTATTTTGTGTGATTATCAACCTTAAGTATTATTTTTAACTTTATTTTTAGAAAGTAAAGCCAACGTGGGAATGTTTTAGGGCTCGTTTGTCAAGGCTTTTCTAAAGTCAAAAGGCTCTTCCGAGGCTAAAAAGTTGCTTTTAAACCTATTTGAATAATTTTTTAGAAGTAGTTTTGTCTTACTAGAAGAGTTTTTAGATGAAGATGACTACAAGAAACAAAAGCAAAAGTAGAAATCCTGTCAAATGAGCCCTTAGTCTATCATAAACAAGCTGGGAACTAACAAGTTGGAATTTATGTGACTAAGCATAAGATTAGATGAGAAGAGAATTGTTGTTTGAAAAGAAAAATGTGATTATTTAAACTAATCACTTATAATTTGAGAAAATCAAGTAATGCATATGATCATTTCTTATAATTTACTTTTAAGTAATAAAATCACTTAAAAGTAAAAAATAAAATAAAATTACTCGTGAGTTAAAAAATAACACAAGCAAAGAAGTAACTTTTACATAAAAAAATCACTTGCAAGAAAAAATACGCTAATTACTAATAAGTAAAAAAATTGACTCATAAGTAAAATATTGCTTATAACTGGAAAAATTGCTTATAAATAATACAATTACTTGGGAGTAAAATTACGAATAAGAAAAATTACTTATCCACAAATATATTATAAAAAATATTATTGTTCAATACATAACGTCTTTCTAATATTGTGTAACGCCAAATGTCATATTAGAAAAATCCATCATAATCTCATTACTCCTAATCATATCCCGCTTATCCTATATGATGTACTAATCTTTCACATGGTATTTTACCCAACATGTTTTGCTATATGGTAGCTCGTTTGAGAACTCTAATATTGAAATTTGACACTTCATTCGAGCTTCAACATGAATTGAATTGATTGCTTAAGCTGTCAAACCCATTAAGAGAATTTAGTGCAAGTTATTATGTATTTATTGATTATTTTCATATTTAAGCTAGGTTTTATGCTCAGCAAGTGAAGATGGTGCATCGAGAATGAACCGATCTTTATTGTTCTAGTTTTTTGTCAGAACTTTCACAAACTAACACGAGACCCCTTGTTTTTCGAATATATTGTTGTCAACACTTAAAGCATGTTTGGCTAGCTTATGAGTAGCTTGTTCGGGTCTTATAAGCTTAGCCAAACACGCTCTGACGTGCTTTAATTAAGTGAAGTGACTTACTGGTGAATTTGAGTGCTTAACCAATTTATATCTATGTGAAGTCATTCACTTGTTGATCACCAGACTAATTTGACAGACATCTTTTGTAGTGAAGTATTATAAACCTTTGCCAAAACAAAGGACTACAACATTGGAGTCGAGCAGAGACGAGGAAAGACCTACTCCTCCTGGAACCTTAAATGTGTCGCAGCTACACCAGGTTGTCCTTCTGCATCAGGGGAAGGCTGATGACCTGATGGCCCTATGAATATTCCCTAAACAGCCGAGCGCTTCAACACTGATGCTGCAGAGATTCTAAGTGTTAAGAATTGGATTTTCATCTTAAAAGGACAGCCTTATCAAGACTAATGGTCCACACACATATAAATTGATCAGTATTTTTATCTTTATCCGACGTGAGATTTCATTCTTTAAGATACCCCGTTGGTAGCTCGTTATGAACAAACCAATCTTGAAGCCCGTGTACTTATTTTTTGAGTTTTAATCGAATCGAATTACTCGTTAGAACTTAATAAACTCTAATACCATGTTAAGAATCAAGTTCTATTTTAAAAAGTCAACCTTATTAAAAGGAGTAGTCCAAACCCTTATTAATTAGTCTATATTTTTATCTTTATTCGATGTGAAATTTTATCCCATAACACGAGTGATCCTTCATTGTAGCAGTGCCTCTCGAGGACAGTAGTAAAACAAACAACCATCAACCATGACTAGCATTCATAGTTTGAGTTTGATTTGCTAGTTGAGTCTTTTGTACAATGAAAATAATGGCCTGTGAATAATCCTTCAAATCAAATAATATCACTTGCCCCTCTTCTCTACATGGGGGGCTCTATTAAGATGGGCAAATGAATTATATGAAACCAAAAGAACTAGGTGAAGAAAGCGCAAAAAAATAATAAAAAAATGGCGAAATTCATTTTAAAGCCGACTCTAACCTATCAGACATGAACTCATATGCAACAAATGTTACAGCACCAGCAGGCGCAGCTTTGACAATTGATGGGACAATGCCCTTATAGAGTCCGGCCCAACCTTCCGTGAGCAAAATTTGTCTGAGGGCATCATACATATTTTTGTACGCGTGATGCTCTACTCGAGCTCCATATCTTGGATCCCTTGGTAGACCTTCAATCTGCAGATCAACTCGAAACACACGGTGATCTAGCTATAACATCTCTATCACTATAACATCTCTATCACGCATAAAATTGGAAACCAAATGCTCTTATTCAGTTGAAAACGGTTGAAATTTTACCTGATACCTCTTTTTGACCACATCTAACGGATGACAGACAGCTTTAGCACATGTTCCAGCAGCTAATCCACAAAGAAAGAGCTGGAAGCTTGAAAGGGTGTAATCAGTTCGGCTACCATCTGAAGATCTATAACGGTTCCAAGCCTACAAGAGTGACAGACGGCAACGAGTGGACAATAAAGTAATATTAGCCAGAACATTCATTTTATGCTCGAATGATTAGTAAATTAACACCTCGACAACATGATCTATCTTATGTACATAGAAGAGCATAATTGTCCAGAAACTAGTAAAATCATGTACTTCATTAGAAATGATCATGGCAACACGATGACGCCATGAAGGGAAACTTTTAACTATAACCTCATCTTGATATTAGCTAAGTAACTTGAAGAGGTGAAAAGTTAAAAGATAGTCATTCCATCAATTTCAGACAGTGTCTACTTGGGAAAATTTAAAATTCCAACACAAACTCAATCTTTCAATCTATTCAATTTGCAATCTGCTTTAAAAGACGACATATGTTCTCAGAAAGGAAACTGCAACTCAGCCTTTATCAACCCAATTGAAAACCCTTCCACAGATATATACAAATGTCAATGCAACACGGTTCACATCTTTCTTAACATTATAAAACCCAAATACAAAATTAGAACTTAGAAAATTCATTGGCAAGAAACTATAAAGAGCAGATAAGAAGTCCATAAACGGTAATAATGGACCATCAGCTACAGAACAAACCTAACAATTCGTATGTGCTAGTTCTAATGCAAGGTTAAAGGATTCTAATTCCCGATATTACGAACAGAACAAGAATATCAAGAGACTGGACAAAGTATGCTTAGTCAAAAAAATTTGCATCTACAGACATGCAGAAAGATAAATCGCCATTGAGATGTGCTGTTTGCACGTCTATGAGAGAGACAGAATTAAAAGTTTACCATTGCCCAACGCTTAAATGTATCATAGGTTCCGAACTGCAATCCAGCATAAGGAACTATCTCAACCAGGGTAGGTGTTAATCCAGCATACAGCCCTTGAAAGCCTCGGGTTTCAATTATATCAACAAATGCAGATCTCATGCTTGGATACACCTGATCATAAGCATAACACATTACTTCCAGAAAATTTCATTTGTATTGAACCATGCATATGATATGACAAATGTGAGAAGTAGGTGTCTGCAACTTTCAGAGCCTGACCCACACAGATAAAACTTCCCTGCCTATGAATTGTGAATGATGAGTCAATTGACAAATAGTTTAACAGCAGTAATTATTTTTTAACATCGCCAAATTGAGCATAATGTGGATAACAATGACAATAGCATCCACCTTCCCTTGGTAAGTTTTACACGATGTTTATAGATTCTACAGGGACGATTACTGCCAAATGAAGCATGTGGTGTAATAATGATAACACATTAAATGCCACCACAAATCTATTCTTTACAAACAGTCGCTTCAATAGATACATATACAATCCAGCAGAAAGCTGTACATGGTGTAAAATGTGCAACAGTTTAGAGTTTTGAGTTCAACATTCACAGATTCATGCAAATAATTTTAACTAAACAAATACCAATAATTCAATTGCATGCCTTAGGCTCAATACCTTTGGCTCCCCTTGTGAAGCTAAAATGGTTCTTAGAAGATCAAATGGATATGATCCAATAGTAGCGGCACAGCCCGCTAGTGCCCCACTGATATAAGAAAGATACGGACTTAAATGGATGTGATCTCCTGCAGCAAACAAAAAATCAGCCAAGCACGTCAGAATTCAAACAGCATGAGTTGAAATTTATAAATTTATTTTTATTTTAACCAGTCAAAACTAAAACTATTGTCTCATTCGAAGTTCCAATTTCTGCCATCTTTAACAGAACAGACAATTTCAAAGTCAGAATAGATCTCATAGAGATTAGGGTTGTCCGTGGATCGGTTTGGTCGATTCTGAAGAGAACCGAACCGACCATAATTAATTTTTTTAACATTTATAGCAACACTACATAAATACAACTAATGACATTTCATTCGTAACTTTTACAAATTAATGTACCTCAATTCAAATACATATAAATAACTAGCTGTCCAATAAGATTAATTCAATGCATACAAATACAAAAAAGTAGATATTAATATTATATCAACACTACATAAAGTAAATTCATTTGCAAAATCAGGAGAGAGAAGTATCTTAAAAATTTATCTCATTTGAAGGCTTTAAATTTAATGAGCAAATTCGAAAATGGGCTAATGGATCCCAAACTTCACTTCTTAGAATTTTATCTCATTTGAAGGCTTTAAATTTAATGAGCAAATTCGAAAATGGGCTAATGGATCTCAAACTTCACTGTTTCTTCATTCTTGTCTTTAAAATGGGCTAATGGGCTTTAAAATGACTTGGGTTTTAAAATTAAAATTACAAGATGATCTGATTTATTTAATTAATTTGTTTAGAAAAAAATAAAATAATTTAATTAATTCAATATGAAAAATAAAAAAAAGTATTTAGTTTCGGTTCTTATTCAATTCTTCGGTTCTTGGTCTAGACCTGACCCAAACTCATCGGTTCTCGATTCGGATACCCGTTCGAGTATTTAATTTATGAAGAACCGCTCGATTCGGTTCGATTCGGTTTGGGACTTTTGGACACCCCTAATAGAGATCCAAAAAATAATAAATGACAACAGTGGAAAATACCTAGTGAAAAAATTCATGATGCCTATAAAGTGTGTGGATTTGAACAACAAAGATCAAACACATCCCAAAAAAAGAAACAATACGATCATTTAGCAAATCATCCTAGCACAAGAAACACCTCCAACGCTATGCATATGATTTCAGAAATATACAATGACTAAAAGGGGAGGGGAACATGCACCCTGTGTAATATCTATCAACACATCAAACAGCATTTTCCAGGAGGACAGAAACATTAGAACAAACCTGACTTTGAAGAACCGGAAGCCATCGTCTTCAACTTGTGCAAAACCGTAAATTGTATTGCTGTATATGGCATAACCATAAGTAAGGCTGGGACATTACCCCGCCAAAACCCCTATTGTCAAACATGAAGTGATGTGAGTAGGATCCAACAAGAACATTCAGAGTTGCTGAAGAGGTGTTGAATAAAAGCGTCTGACATCTTTTGAAGGTATACCCGTAAGCCTTCCTCTCTAAAGATATCCTTGGTCGCTTGCAGCATTCCAGTATATTTTGATGGACCATACGCATCTTTGTGAAGCAATGCCCACTGTGTAGTGGGTTCCAGTTGAACCTGCCAATGGATAACATTATCAAATAAGTTTACAACTCTTCATGTACAGCCACGTGCACTTCCAGAAAAGCACATACATACTCAGAGCAGAAAAATGACAACATAAATGAAATGAATCTGACTGACTAATAAAAAGATATAAACTACTTAGACAGAGTAAGAACTTGTAAGATTATGGAGATATTCCTCTTGAAGATGTAATTATTGTGAAAATAAACCATCAACTTGAAAGGAAATGTTAGAAACTTTTCTTATCATTTTAATTGATGTGTCCTCAAAGTGTTTGTGACGGTGTCCATGTCTATTATGTAAGGTGTTTAAAATTTAGTCTCTATTTCCAGTAGTAAAAAAACTAGAGTTTCAAGTAGAATGTTGAGATCTTCGCCATTTTATAGCCATCTTGACTATCATTGTCTACTCTAAAGTCCCATGCTTTGTTCCATTAAACTCACGAGCAGATGAAAAAATATATGGTTCCTAACAAGAAAAATATGCTGCATCCACTCACTTCATTACTTATGTAACACAAAATAACATTCCAAATTGGAACTCATAGTTTGATATGAAAGTTACCCTTACAAATTTTGCTCATTTTCAAGCGATTTTTGCTCCAATCTTCAATCGAGAAAAAGGAAGAGAGTATAAAATATTAGAATCTGAAGCCAGATTCAACCATACATACAGCATATACATGCCTGCATGTGTGTAGAATAGCACCACTATAATATCAGAACTGTGCTACAGTGTGTTTCTTTCCTGAAATTATTAGTTGGACGGATAAAACAAATGCAATTGAGTTGTTATCATTTCGACCCCAAAAAAGTAAACTAAGTTACATAATACCACCAATGGAGAATATACCAACATAATCAACCATCCCGGTGGGAGTTATGTTCAATTAGCTAAAATTCAATACCTTTAACCAGAATACAATTACAATCCTTTTTCACAAATTAAAACAATAATATATATGCAACAACATCATGAAAAATTAAAACTTGACCTGAAATCTAATCTTAATTACGTCGAGAGGTGATGTGACAGTCCTCGAGATTGCGCCAGATAATGCCCCTGCCGTGACATCAATCAACGCTCGTTTAAGTTGCCCCGGCTCTTCCATTCCTCTCCTCCACTATACTACAACAACCTGCAAAATAATCCCTTTTACAAAATCAACTTTTCAATTTTAAAAATCCCAATTCTGCCCCAATTGAGACCCCGAAAGCCAGAAAAGAAAACTACCCACGTACCCCAAGTACAACACGTATATACACAATAAGTGCAAGTAGGCAACTTTTCAATAAAATATCTTCTGGGTTTTGCGGAAAATTGGTGAAAAATGAAAAGGGTGTGAGCATAAGCTGAATTTTCTCCAAGAAATGGAGTACACGTTTCAAGATGATACCCTGAATATTACATATCCGCACCGCACACACAAGCAGACCAATAAAGAATGAGAATTTGAAAACAGAGTCTTCGTACGAAAATAAAAGTAAAGGCACCTTTGAAGAAGAGATGAGGAAGAGAGAGACGGGAGCCGACATTGACAATTCCAGGGTCAAGAGTTATATGCATTATATATGTTTGTATATGTACTGTGTGTATACATGTGGATTAATTTTGATGCTTCAATTTTGGGGTTTTTCTTTTTTTAGTAATTTAAATCAAATTCAACAATTAATTTTAATCACGTATTTCATAAAATTCACAATTTTTCGACTATACGTTTCATTATCTTTTATTAAAATCTACTAAAATTTTGATTTTAATCCTCGTAATAACATGTTTGTTGTACGAGGTTTTGTAATAGTATTTTGATTTTGTGTGTTAAATTTCTTAAATTATAATTTTTCGAGCGAAAGTTATAAAAATTCAATCTCGTTCAAAACTTATTAATTAGTAAAAAAAATACTTTAATAGAAAATGATTTTGTGATACAATATTTTCATGTAACCATTAAATCAGGAAAAAATCGAATTATTAGAGTTTGTAAAAGATCTAGTAGTATGTTTTGGAGTCGACTTCATTAAATAAATAGGCTTAGTGAACATTATAATTTATTCTATTCAATTATATGAATGTATAATTTAATTGTACATCAAAAATAGAAATTATATGAAACAATAGAACCACAACTTAATATATAGTTACATAGTACTCGATAAAGAGTCAAGTTGGAATTTTACTCGCCCAAACGGTACCTGAACCGACTCAATCGGTTTGGAACGAGTTCGTGGCTTAGTGGTGTCGATATTTGGGTTGGCCTAAACCCAACCCGACCTGAAACCTCTGTTTGGAAATTTTTATTTTTTTAAAAAGAAGACTTTCAAGGATGTTTTACACTTGGGCAGTGTTTGATTTCTCTAATTTTCTATTTTCCTACTATTCACTTGTTTGATTGCAATAATTTGACTTGGAAAAAATTTTCCCCCTCCACCCACCCACGCACCCCTTTTCCTCAAAATTGGGGAAAATGCTTTTCCACCAATTTGGTGGGAAAGCATTTTTCAGTTTCTGCCAAATTTTTTATCATTTTTTTTTAAAATTTTTGAAATGGGGACAAATTTCATAACCAATTATAAAAAAAAAAATTCACTTTAATGAACAATTTCCATGTAAAATGAACATTAAACTTTGATGAAAAAATAGTTTTTGAGCAAATTTTTTTTTTTTTTTTTACTTTTTGACAATGTTATCAAATTTCATAACCAATTGTAAAAAAAAAAATTCATTTTAATGGACAATTTCCNATTTTTTTTTTTTTTTTACTTTTTCGGAATGGTAACAAATTTCATAACAAATTGTAAAAAAAAAAAAAAAATTCACTTTAATGGACAATTTTTATGTAAAATAAAGTCAAACGTGAACAAAAAAATCCAAATGAAAAATTATATCAATCAAACACACTTAATTAACAATTCACTGGAAAACAATTTCTAGACAATTACTTTCCCTGGAATTTATTTTCTTTCTACCCTTGCAATCAAACAGATCCTTAGCTCCTATTTGGTGGCCTTTATTTAAAAATATATATATTTTGAATAGTATTTTTTAGAAAATGTGTGACTAAAAAGTAGGAAATTTGTTTAGATTTACGTATAAAATATTTTATTGCGTAAATGTGTGATTAAAAATTAATATAAGAAATAAATTTAAATAAAATAAAGTAAATTAAATGGAATCAAACAAGGCTTAAAATCCAACTTGAAAGGACTCGATCGATTTGGATTGATCTCGGTTCTGATTTTCACCCAACTCGACCTGTCTCCACCCCTAAAAAGCCTATGTTTGTCTTCCTATAAAACAAAACTCTTTAATTTTCATAATCATTTTTAGCTACACATTTATACATTAAAATATTTTACACGTAATTCTAAAAGTTTTTCCTACTTTTTAAGAACATTCTCCTAAAATTCATTATTCAAAATTTCATTTTTTCAAAATAATGGCCATCAAACAATGATTAAATAGTCTCTTGGGAAAAAATCACAAATACGTGATTAATATATACTATTTTATTTTATACTACCCAATTGCTTTATTAAAATCCCTATATTACTGTATATGAAACTTCCCTTATTGGAGTAACTGAAAAATTCTCAGTGTCAAGGAAAACGGGTGACATTAACTCCATATGCTGAACATATGGAGATTCAAAATTCAAACAGTATATGATTACTCATAATCGCTCATTGTGAAAGAATTGATGCTGTAATATCTTCTCTGTGCGTGCAATCAGAACTTTGATTCATCAGATTTATCTTCTTCGTCAAGTATGTGGAACTTGTTGGCATCGTAATGAATAAATTGAAGATGGATGGATGGATGTCAAGTCCGGAAATTGAGTATGTTGCAGATGTCGAAATGTATTAGCTTCCAGTTTGCAGTTGTATTGAATGGTTTGTAGCCCAAGATTTGGATCAATGGACTAGAGGGAATTGGTCAGGTAGATGCACAGGAGGAAAACAACTAACGTCTGACAAGCACAACGGTAATCTTTTACTTCTAGTTCCGACAAACAAATAATCATCGATTCATCTTATTGCATTCAGATGGAGATTGCTACTCTTACAAACAAATACTCAAAATAGGTAACTTAGATGTGCTCCTATTGCAACTCTTTCCATGTAGGATTATTCGTGCAGTAGAATACACGGGGATCCTATTGGGATTCTTATAGCAAGGCACTTTCTGCCTATTTATTGAAGATGTTCATGTTGCATTAGGCTACTGAACATATGTCATAATCCGCCCGTAAAATCAAACAATTTCAAGAAAAGAGCAAATGTACAAAATTTGAACATAAATTTTCCATAATTCATCGTAATATCAAGGACAAACAAACATTGAGATTACCGATCACGGCCCAAAGAAATTATCTTAAATTATTTACATTTGAAAAAAGCTTACAAAAGGAATGCCAACTAAGTTGCAAAACTAA
>CAIGRT010112815.1:0-13541 GCA_903798405.1 Fraxinus platypoda | reverse complement strand
AATAATATATTTTTTAATATTTACTTATTTTTAAAAGTTAAATTATTCAAATATATTTGAGCTTTTATTGTTTGTCATATTTTTTAGATAATTTTAGTTGCCATTTTCTATTAGAACTAACGAAATTTCGTGAAATTTTTCATTTAAAGTATTGAATTCTTTAAAAAAAAAAAAAAAAAATTATTAAGCACGCCCCGCCCCTTTCGGGCCGGAGCCCCGCAGGTATCGGGTTTGTCGTTTTTTTTTTTGCTATCCTTATAAAACTTATGATATCGCAAAAGTTACGAAGCTCAAGAAGAAGCTGGAGAGAAGACTATTTTTGTTGACATATTGGAAATGTTGTCATACAATTTATCTTTGCCTCAAGTTAAACTCTGTATAACATTGGGCTTCAAATGCTAAGTTTCGTGATGAACTTTTCATGCATTATTTTCCTTGTCAGCTTTTTCAAACTAAATAAGTTATTTTTTGTTTATTACTTGTCTTTATAGATGTCATTCTTCTTAATTGTGTCGTTACATGTGCTAGCTCATACTAATGTCAGGTTAAAACTAATTGCTTGAAGCTACTTTCTTTCATATGGTTGTGAGTTTGTAAAATTAACTCGAACTGGATAAAGAAGGATGTTTTTGGTTGCATGGAAGTGCATTAAGGTTTAAAAAGATTTGGTATTATTCCTGCTCTAAGAGTTCTTGTCTGTGTATCTATCGCTAGGGACCTCTCGAGCATTTTAAAGCTCACGGTAATGGTTCAAAGCTGTTTTGACCTAAATGACCTCATTTTTTTTTACTATATTTTTGTGTTCTTCTGCAATATTTTTTTCATACATTTGTTTAGATATTTGTTAACTTCTCCAAGTCTCCAAATATTCCTGATACTGTAGAGGTCAATTGATTTTCATTGGAGTATGTGGTTAATTCTTTCCAGAAGTGAAAAGGAGAAAATGGATGGAAGATAATCCTCAATCATCAAGTAATGAAGATCCTATCGCTTTTGACACTGCCATAATTCCATGGTGGGCATGGATTAAAAGATTCCATCTTCCAGAAGCTGAATTGCTCAATGGTTAGCACATATCTCCGGTCCCTTTCTTTATGACATATTTGGTGCATGGAACTGGATAGGGCTGGACAATATTAAAAAATCTAAAGTCTTATCCGTTATACCATCAAGTCGTATAGTAGCATACCAAACATGTATTCAAATTTTAGAAATGTATTGGGTATCGGGAATGTTTTGGACTAATGACATTAAACTTTTATGCAGGTCGGGCTGCAATGATCGGCTTCTTCATGGCGTACCTCGTTGATAGTTTGACCGGGGTAGGTCTTGTAGATCAAATGGGCAACTTCTTCTGTAAAACACTGTTATTCATAGCTGTAGTGGGTGTTCTTCTGATAAGAAAGAACGAGGATATTGAAACCCTTAAGAAATTGCTGGAGGAGACGACATTTTATGATAAGCAGTGGCAAGCAACTTGGCAGGATGAGACGTCAACCAAGTCTGATAAGAACTAGAGAAATTGCAGCATCTAGCTTGTACTTGACTGAGACGGGGGTTTCTGAGTGTCTGTATTTGCTATATTTGAGAATCTTGACTTTCGATGGCTGATTATGTTTTTGTATTTTTTTAGTAATGTATTAATATCTTGTGAGAACACGCATGTTTTAGATGATTCTCAAGGATGGCAACAGGGCGGGGGTGTGGGAAGCCCCCCCCTGCCCTGTCATGTATATGTGCCCACATGTCGTCGCTTCACTCCATTCAAGTCCCTACAGGAGTACTTTCCATTACATTCCTCTCTATTTCACTTCGTTCTCTTTTCTACAGTAACTATGTTACATTCGTTATGTTCACTTTGTTCAATGGGGGAGCTTAATTTCTCTCATAAATATGCAATCTATGAAGTTCACGGATTTTGTCTGTGCTTTGCTCTAGTAAAGCTGCGACTGTGACAGGATAAGCAAGTATCAAACAAATATAGATGTAAGCATATCGGTCACACACCAAAGTAGTACCTGAGACAACATAACTCCTGAGGGACTGAAGTTCTCTCAAGCCACATTTGACTTTTAATTCCATATCCAATAAGCGCAAACATAAAAACCATTGCAAGCCCTTCATCAATAAACAAGCTATTAACTTAGTTGAATTTCAATAATTTTTATCCAAAACATCAATTTCCAAGAGATCTAGACACTGATCCTCCTAAATCACCATTTTCCCAGTCCACAAACCACTCTACAAAGGCCTCCCTTCTAGGTTGAGGAAAATTCAAACCCCTATCTCCTAGAAATCCACATCCTTAAGAGTCACTATCCACATTTTGAACAAGCCGCCTTATATCTAAACAGTGAAACTCCTAAATCACCACTTTCTCAGTCCACTGACAAGTTATCAACATTACAGAGACCACCAACCAGGTTCGGGAAAAGTCAAACCCCACCTCTTAACTATCTCCAAGAAATCCACATCCTCACAGTCACTGTCCACATTCAGAACCACCACCTTAGATCTAGACACCAAACATCTCATCATTTTCCCAGTCCACAAATCGAATTATAAACCCCCTATGGAGACCATCATCTAGGTTGAGGAAAAGTTAAAACCCCGTCTCTTAGCTATCTCCAAGAAATTCATCGTCATAGTTACTTTCCATATTCAGAGAAACCACCTTAGATCTAGACACAGAACATCCTAAATCATCAGTTTCCCAGTCCACAAACTGAATCATCAACCCCCTAAGGAGATCGCCATCTAGGTCGAGGAAAAGTGATACCCCAATCTCTTAGCTATCTCCAAGAAAGCCACATCCTCTGAGTCTGAGTCACTATCCACTTTGGAAAGGACAGGCTTCAAAAGTTCCAAACTTCGAATAAATCACAGAAAATTCCTTCTTCATCCCAACATTCCCTACAACCTCCCTGCTTCCAGTATTCTTCTCTTTACACTTCATTGATAATGGCAACTCATGCCTTGCACCAACACGACTGTCAACTCCACAAATTCTCTCCTTCCGTTTCCTCTCAGTACTGCCACCATTAATATACTTAAACTTGTCTATTTGTTCCATATTCATACAAATACCCAAATCTTCATCCCCACTCGTATCTTTACATGCCTTCTCACCTTCTGTACCCTTAACAACCTCCTCAGGTTCACTAGGTTTTCCCAACTCACAATTTTGGCTCACTCTAACAAGCTCTTCACTTCAACCAGCTACATGCAACTCCGAAGTTTCACTGAATCCATTGGATTCTCTGGTTTTTTGTGCCTTGCCATTTTTACCAAAAGCAACCAAATTTACAGTGGTTAATTCCTTACCAATTTCTTCAGTTTCCAAATTGATAACCTTGGTATCACTCACATTCTTGTTTCCTTCAACTTCGATTAAAGCAGGCTATGTTTCGGTGTTTCACCAATAGGCATGGTTTCAACATCCCATTCCAATTCCTCATCCTCCTCAGAAACTCCTCTCTTCTCCAACACAGAGTCATTATCCAATTCCTCCTCCAAAACCCAATTTTCCCTCAATCATTAACCACATTTACCAAAGTGTCATCACTCAAATCAACGATCCTTAAGCTCTCACCAAGATCGACGGCTGTAGGTTCTCCAGCATAAATATTTTGGACTTCAGAGGAGCAAGTGTGCTGCTCCGTAGGGGTTCGGAAATCTATTTCATCATCATCCTGAGGTGTAATTTGTACAATTGAACCTCTATCCCATACCGAAACCATGAATATTCCGGTAGGTTCGGTCGGCGTCGGAAACGATAAATCCGGGTCAGGGTCAGATTCCATATTCAGATCGAAGGGGCAGTTATCAAATTTAGCCTCCTGGGATGAGGTTGATTGGCAGAGCTTAATCAGTGAATCGAATCGTCAGTCGGGTTCCCCGACTTCCATTATTGCTGCAGTGTGTAAAATTTTAGGGTTTTTTTTTTTTTTGGTGGAATTGGGATTTTACGGAGTGCCGATTTCCCCGCCTTTTTATATTCTTATTGTACGATCATGATTAGATGATCAAACTTTCCCGCCTGTTTTAATCAACGGTCAGTCATAAACGGTCCAAGACCCACTCCCATTCACCAAAACGCCGTCGTCTTGATTGATGTCTTTCACACTGTAAATACTACCTCTACTGTTTGATAAATTTATGAATTATTTATAAAGAGGAATAATAATTAATTTCACGATATATAATAGTTTATGAATTTTTGATCAAAATTAATGTTTTGACTTTGAATGAATTTATAATTATAAATTGATTGTCATTTCAATTTGTTGCTTTTCTTTTTCTTAGAGGACTTCATGATTAACAAGCATCATTTGGACCAAATACTTGAACACTTAATCGAACATTTGTTTTCCCATACTATCACGAAGAATTCATGATCAATCATAAAATTAGATCGATGGAGAAATAATATACAAGACATCTACAGAGATGTTGCATAGTACGACACAAAATTCTTGGTCAAAAACATTCAAGTTTCTTAAATAATTCTTCGAAAATGCACGAAAAAGGACAATCTTGCGTTGATTGCCACACAGGTTTGTTGATTGCATTTATTTAATAAATTCTAGGAAAATACTCAGTTCCAAGTGATACTTTCTTGCCAAAAGAAAATTATCTCAAGCACAAGTTAACAGTTCCCCAGCAAGCATAAACTCTTCAAATTACCATTTTTTCCTTCTATATAATACAATCTTCTGTCAACCTATACAAAAAACACCTGGGATACATCCATCCCTCTTAGTTTCGAGTTTCTTGTAGGTTGAGGAAATAGAAACGAGGAAGAGAGGAGGGAATCATCAAACCTCATCTGGACCCGGTTTGCAAGGCACCAAAACAGCCCTGGTGAATAAAGAAAGGTCGGTTAGATGAGTACCATCAGGGACGAGCAAGATGTGGGTACACTACATTACTGCTGGTACTTGCTTGCATAGCAAAACTTGAAGCCGAGAGGAGTTCAGCCTGTGGGAAAGAGCTGTTATATGGCACATCCAGCAGTAGATCCTGTTCCGAGTTCTCATCAGCACATTGCAATGCGTCCAAATCCCGGGAGCCATTATCATTTGGCAATGAAAACAGATTCTTTGGGCCATTATTGTCTATTTGATCGTTGTGGTCATGACTCAAATTCATCAACACCCTTTTCGGGCTCTTCATCGTAGTCCTCGCTCCTGAAACATGTCGTTTCTTAGAGGTCATTGCTACATGGTAGATAATGAAGTTGGGTAATCTAAGTAGTCTCGTCTATTATTTTCGATGTTACAAACATCTTTGGCAATCAGAAAAATTCTTAACTAATGAATAGTCCCGAGGGTGACTTAAGATACGAGGAGCAATCCTGGCGACTTGCAGGCATGAGATTGACCAGGTAAGAACTTTGACAAGGAATACCATGTAATTTGCAATAGCAAACACACGTGATAGAAGTTAAAAAGGTGGATTTCACATTTAGGTGAAATGAAATTCGTGGAGTGAGAATCTCTAGTGAAGTTGAGAAGGATTTGAATAACCTGCACGTGCATATTCCAACTCAATACCTTTCATGCATTCAAAAGATATATCTTTATCACCAGATTATTCAGACTGATGATTAAGAGGATTTAGTAGAATATAATTCTCAAGCAGAAACGTGCCAAACAATCTAGCGCATGTTTGTATGCAGTACTTGACTAGACAATAGAATGGACAACATTTTAACCCTTTTTTCTTCCTTCGAACTGTCTAGTACTCTCTAAACCTCCTCGCCAGACATGCCCATTAAAGATTTTCAGTTGAGCCATACAACGATAAAAAATAAACAAGGCTTACCTATAAACTTTTGGTATTGTCCATCTCGTGATCTTTTAACATGTTCCAAATGACCGGTTGCAGCTGCAATAACTCCTCTCACTTCAGACTTACTGACAGTATTTCCGCCTTTCCCTTCCTATATCAACAACAGGATTCAAAATCAATAAAAATTACCTGAATCCAAAAGACATACTTTTTCAAAATGCACTATTATTCTATGCAACAAGTTCAAACCTTAAGTAGGCTATATTCTTCCACCCACTTCGATTTTGTCAAATTGCACAATGCAAGTTTCTTCAAGGTTCTATGATCGCCTGTTTTCACTCCAGAGAACGAGTTATCAAAAACTCCTTCAGCAAGAAGTTTCTGGAAGGATGATACATTCTCCTTGAATTGAGGGCTACTGAACATACTTTTAAGACTGGATGTAAAAGCAGGGAACATCATCAGTAGCTATTAGAATTTTCTCATCAGTTAACCTATCAACCAACTGATATGCTTTATATGCTTCATTATGATGAGCTATATTAAGTAACGATAAAATACAAACCTATCTGGAGCTGCCAAAGTGTCAATGGAAGGTAAAATCTTCAGTAATTGTCTCTTTTCATCATTTGTCAAATGAGCCACGAACTCATCGAAATTCAGAATATCCTGCATCAATATAGATGCCATTTATAACAAAGTATCGGGCCTTTATTCATGCAAAAATAAGCAGAAAATTGATTGGAGTTATAATTGAAGTAAACCCATATTCTGAATACCTTGAATCTGTCATGAAGAATCTAGTATTATCAGAAATAACAATAACAATGAAATTTCTAATTTAGTCTATGCATTAAACACTCAATCAAAAAGATCAGAATCTTGAGAGAAATTTCATGACACTGGACAAATTTGAATGGTGGCCTTGACGTATGAGAAAGATGCAACTGTAGTAGTAGATAAAGACTGGTTAACATAAGTTTGCTTCGGAGTACGATATCAAAAACATATTCAGAATCGCAACTTACTCTCAGGTCTATATGATGTAGCGGTGAATTATGATTTGCAAGCAACCGTAGCTTTTCAAGTTGATTCTCATCTCTGAAAGTGGAATGAAAGCAAATAAATGGATAGATAAATACAAATAATCTGATTCAGAAGATCTCAGAAGTTGTGCGGAGCCTACAGACTTGAAATATCTCAGCTTATGTACTAGTATCACATACCATGTCTCCTTAGATGGAGGCATCGCATTATAAATTTCAGCAATCTTGACTTGCTAGCATTTACAATGAATAAAGAAAGTACCTTTTAATTTGCTCTTGACCCCGTCCAGCAAACTTCTTGACTTCCTCAATTTCCCGACTTGGAAATTTAACAAGCTTGTCATCACTATGTACAGGAGGAGGGGTCATCGACCATGAATAAGCCTCGTTCATGGGCTGTGTCTTGTTATCAATTGAAAGGGAGCTAGCTTCAGATTCTTCTTCTCTAGTGATTGAGCTCGGATGCCGAATAAGTACACTTCCGTGCCCAATCTCAACAGACACCATAGGTATGTCACTTTCAAGAAGCAAGTCCTCTTCCGAAGACCCAGAGAAACATGATGACTGTTGTTCATGCCATATGGTATACAGATCTTTTGTAAGCTTCTCAACAGGAGATGGCTTTGAACGACTGACACAGGTTCTCTTCCTTGACGGTACTATGGTGTCCCATACTACAGGCTGTGATGGACCTGTTCAGATGAGAAATTGATAACCTTCACGTTGAGCCTAAATATGAAACTACTACATAATACAAGAATTCAATAGCGGCTTTGCATGTGCAACCACAAAAAAGGCAGAAGTATCTGCCTGTTCATATATTTCAAATAGAAGAGTATGCCGACTAAACCATGTGCTCTGTTCTTCAGTTAATTCTGCTTCAACTTTAAACATCTTATTCAGACGTGCTTAACATGAAACCATGCATTACTTCCCCTCATTATTGAACATAGTGTTTGTTCAATTCAAAAGACCTAATTTGGCCTGTTAGGCTAAACTTAAAAAGAAGTTAAAGTTTCATTTAAGCTTCTTTAGGTCAAACATTATTTTAAAAGCTATTTTCTTTTATTAACAAAACTCAATTTTCTAGATAGTCATACTCTCTAGAAAAGTAACTTTTAAGCTTAGCCAAATATGCTTGTTCCTTTTCCAGAAAGAAAATGACAAAGAAACAATATGATTTGGAGTTTGGATAGGCCATGGCGATGGCATATGACTCAAGGCTTTTGAATGTATGCATACATATATCTACATGTGCACGGAGAACCAACAAACCTGTCAAATCACCTGCCTCAGCTGTGCCATATTGAGCACAGCTCTCGGAGTTTGATATGGCAGAGCCGGAACTTGATCTATTGCTTGTATCTTCATCGAACCCTTTGTGGGATCCCAGGTTATAGTCAGGAGGAACCCCACCATATTCAGAAATATGATTAGCTTGCTTTCTTTTGAGAATGCTTGCCTTGTCATTCATAGATATGTTCTTCATCTTCAAAACTTTATAGTCCTCAAAGTCATTAGGTTCTGCCCTAGCATGCAGAGGAAAATAGTTTGCCAATGTTCCCTTTGTTCTCCACCGAGAACCACATGCATTGCATAGTACTGGTTTCTCGGGGGGACCATTACGCCAAAGAGGGGTGCCTATGAAACAAATTATAGCATCAGCAGTCAAATCCAGAAGCAAATTAAAAATGATTATTAGCAGATAATGTCACAATGGACAGCAAGAGTAAACACTAAGCGTTATTCTCAAATCACAACACAAAGAGAAGTTTAATAACTATTATCACTTCTTGAGACAAAGTATTCCTGTTCAGAATGTAACTAAATTGTCATAAATTGCTCAAAATGTTCACGGGGTAATAGAACAAAAGGATGAATTCACAGCAAACCAATGTCACTCTTTTGTAGAGTTGACAAAAGTCTGAGATATTAGATGCCTACTCATTATTTGATGCCTATTCATTAACAATGAACAATGCACTTCGAATCTATTAGTTCTAATTGGAGAGCCGTGAAACTCCTCAAATTTAACTGATGGCAAAATTTTATATGGCTCCAGGAGGACTAACGCTTCACAGAAACCAGTATTTTCTTAGCTTTGCCTGCAGTGGTAGTACTGTGACAAGTTGATGAGAAGTAGAGGCAAGTTTAAAAGTAAGTAAACATTCAAAGCAACAGCAGTAGCAATTTATGGCAAAGCCAAAAAGATAGTTACATAGAGTTTTGTTCCAGCGTAACAGAGAAATTCCTTTTTAGATTGCTTTATGATTAACCAGGGAAAAAAATTTCACAGAAGGCAGAAGATTCAGAATACAAAAATGAATTGATAGCTGATGAACACACTAAAGGAAACCTAAATGGTTGGAAAATATAACATCTTTAAGGATACTTAAATGTTAATGTGCCATCAAAATCATCAGCAGGTGGAAAACAAAGCCCACATTTTATAGTTTACATCCAAAATCTAGGAATCAAAATGAATTTCAAATTTTCATTGAGACACTAGGTCGATAAAAATTCAAAGCTCCCATATTCACAGGTAGATGATTAATATGAATTGGATCAGTTTCATTATTTGCCAAAGACTGACATGGAGAATAGCACGAATGAACACCAAATGCAGTCTACTCTTGGTTTGGTTTCTCAGATGAACTATTTGAAATGCATCAAAAAAGAGTTACTAGAATGACGAATGGGATTCAAAAAGTACATTCTCTGATCGCATCAGAAACTTGGAAACCAATAAACAGCCATGAGAGAATTGAGCATTGTTTGATTCAATCATCGCTATATTTTTAATTGCAATAGAACACAGAGTACACTAGCTTTATTTCTGCATTTACATATGGTTCAAGAGAGTCAAAGGGTGGTAAACATTCAATTTCATTAACAGATTAAAGGAATTCCAACCCGAAGATTCAGGCATTGGGAGCTGTTAATAAATCAAATGAACAAGCAATTAAGCAAACAAACAGAAAATGATGCATAACAGAATATATGACTGAGCATTGTTCAATGTCCAGTTTCTCTCTTTTATTTCCAAACAATTAATTGATTTCACTGATTGAATTACTAATTATAAATTATGAACCCATCTTCAGAACATTGCAAAATTTCAAACGGGAACTCATTTTCTTAAATATTCAGAGAAATTATTGAAGAAAAAATATGTTTAATAAACAAAAACTCACTTGCAACACCACAGTGATAGCAAGGTCCTTGCTTTCCCATGTCTCCCTATTACTTTTTTCCTCCTTTATTTAAAAAGTATTAAATTCTAGATAAATTCAACAGAGAAAAGCCACTAAAAAACAAATTTACTGGAGAAAAAGCCTTTATGAAACAAAAATGTACAAGAAATATACAGGTTCAGTTTTTCTTTTAGCCCTTTTAGAGCATATATACCACTGTGTTTGTATGATGGATTTTCTGCAATAAACCCAGAGAAAATTCTACAGGAAAAAAATTAAATATAATAATAATAACCCAAGAACATCTGAATGAGTCTGTATCTCAGAATCTCACAAGAACCACTAAAACAGCAGAAATTTCGACAAATATTGAAGAAGAAAAAAGATGGGGTTTTCAGCTGAAAATCTTCAGATTATAATCCAATAAAAAGTAAAGAAAAAATTGATGGAAGGAGTCTTGTTAATTGGTTGGGAGAGGAAGATGAAAGGTGGGTTGTTTTATGTAATGTGAACTCTTCCATTATTTATTGTACATCAAGAAAATGTTTCAACTTTTCTTGGCTATTTTACATTATTTTATGTTATTTGTTTATCTTTTCCAATTCCCTTTTCACTCTAAACCCACATAAATATTACATTTGTTTCTTTTTTAACTCTCGACAGACCCAAATGGTTGAGTTGAGGATGTTACTACTCTGTCATTTCCCAAAAGTTTAGTGAACATTTGGTATATAGTTTTAAAATAGTTTCAATAATAAGCAAAATTTTAATTTATTTTCTTTTGATATGTTTAATACTATTTATTTTATTTTTTCACCAAACACGCTATTTATTATATTTTTATAGTCATGGATAAAAATTGACTGTATAATAAACCAAATTTTATTTTTTTTATTTATTATTTTATATTATTCGATACTACACCATCATTTCTACAAAACGTACAAATAAATAATAAAGAACAAAAACACCAAATTATGATTCGAGTAAAAAAGAAATAAAGAAAAGACGAGGGAAGGGAGTAAGAATATAGGAATTGAGAGTTTGTTTGAACTTTCGTCCTTCGTCCTTCGTTATTTTAATTATTTTTCTTTTTTAAGATTTTTTTTTTTTTATATTTACAGTAACAAAGATAAACACAAAAATTACAATTAGAATGACTTATAGTTCAACTACTTTACACTTTTGCGGCGGAGGAAAATAACAAATGGTCAAAAAAAAAAAAAGCAGAAAAGGTGAAAATAGGTGCAACACGAGGACTTCACAAGAGGTTTGAAAATTCTACACATGAAAAAAGTAAAGTGATAGAATTGAATTGAATCGAACCATAACAAGAATGTACTGAGTTTAATGATAATATAATAATATATTGAATTTATTTGTTACACTACTTTTTAATTTCTAACAATGTTGTGAATCAAATCAAACTCATTTGTTCAATCAGCATAATCGATTTTTATTTATTTATTTTATTTGCGATTGTGTCCTAAGAACCTAATTATGCTTTATATATTAGATTGGAAAAGTTCGATAAAACAAAAGACAAACATGAAATTGGTTGGAGATAAGATCGACTAGATTTAAGAGTTAATTTTTGTTTTTCCAATAATCTTAAGACAAATAATAAGGGTTGTGAAAATCCTAAAGAGCGATCTAATAACTTTTGTTGTCTATTGTCAAATAAAATAATTATTTTCAAAAGTTGGATAGTCATCATCTTTCGCTCTTATATCTTAATATTTCCATCATTTACTATAGGGGTGGACAAAATGTCCAGACCAAATCGTGCAATTCGGTTTGGTTCTATCAAAAAAATTAATGGATTGAGTTCTTTGAATCGAGAACCATTTGGTTCTGGTTCGGTTCTAAATCTAGAATCGAGAATCGAAATTAATTGAGAATTAATAACAGGGAATGCATGTATTAATAAGGATTTTATAGTATTTATTATAGTTTGTAAANACCATTTGGTTCTGGTTCGGTTCTAGATCTAGAATCGAGAATCGAAATTAATTGAGAATTAATAACAGGGAATGCATGTATTAATAAGGATTTTATAGTATTTATTATAGTTTGTAAATTAAATACATATTGAAAAACTAGAATCGTTCAAAAAATGATTCTCACTCGATATGATATTTAATATATTACCTTAATTTTGTATGTGATGAAGACAACCCATTAATCAATGTTAGGTTATTGAAGACAGCTCATTAATTGTGTACACCCTAATTTTGTATTCATTCGAATCATTTCTCTTTTATTCCTTTGCAATATACACAACATCTCGGCACACAGCGCCACATTCCATCAAGTCAGTAGAGATGACTCTTTTAAGATTGAAAAATGAAATTGGTCAATCACTTAAGAAGCATTTAAACTATTGTTTTATCTTGATTGTTTGATGAATTATTTGCGTTCTTCACAAATATAGGAAAAATAAATAAAAATTCATGGAGTATCAAACAGTTAATGGTTGTTAGTAAAATTGGATTGTAAAAGTCTTGCATAATTCATTCCTTATTGTGGGATTGTGCCGTCAAAAGTGTTACAATTAATTTGTGTATTGAAATTATAACTATATTTTGTTTGTTTGTTTGGATTTTTGTGATCTCGATGATTGGTAATTTAAAATTGTTGAATGTTTATTTTTTTATTTAGATATATATTACTAACTTATATAGTGCAAGTTTGAAAACTTAAGAAATGAAAGTAGAAGCAAACTATACCAAATCAGAATTGAACGGTTCGGTTCCATATCTTAAAAAAAAAAATCAGTTAGTTCCATTATCAAAAAAATAATTGTTTGACGGTTTGGTTCTAATGGAACACAAACCAAATTGAACCATGTACACCCCTAAACAAATAAAATCATGTACACCCGTAATTTACCATATTTAACGTGTTATAATTTAGCTCAGGCCTATTATTATACGAAGTTTGCTATATTTTAATATTAATATAATCAAATAATGTTGTGCCAATGTTAAAATATTAGGGTATGTTTGATTGCAATGGTGAAAACTGAAAAGAAAATGAATTATAGGGAAAATAATTGCCTAGAACTTGTTTTCCAAAGAATTGTTAATTAAGTGTGTTTGATTGATATAATTTTTCACCCGAATTTTTTTTAAAATTTTGGATCTTTTCAAATTGAACCATGTACACCCCTAATTTACCATATTTAACGTGTTATAATTTAGCTCAGGCCTATTATTATACGAAGTTTGCTATATTTTAATATTAATATAATCAAATAATGTTGTGTCAATGTTAAAATATTAGGGTCCGTTTAATTGTAAGGGTGGAAACTGGAAAGAAAATGAATTACATGGAAAATAATTGCCTAAAACTTGTTTTCCAGAGAATTGTTAATTAAGTGTGTTTGATTGGTATAATTTTTCACACGAAATTTTTTTAAAATTTTGGATCTTTTTGTTCACGTTTGACTTCATTTTATATGAAAATTGTTCATTAAATTGAATTTTATTTTTTTTTACAATTGGTT
>CAIGRT010112806.1:0-14962 GCA_903798405.1 Fraxinus platypoda | reverse complement strand
AATTATTTCCTAAAAAATCATTTTTCATGAAAGTTTAGTGTTCGTTTGACTTTGTTTTACATGAAAATTGTCAATTAAAGTGAATTTTTTTTTTTTACAATTGGTTATGACATTTGTTTCCATTGCCAAAAAATAAAAAAAAATTGAGCAGCCGGCTAGAAAATATTTTCCCACCACAAGGTAGGAAAATATTTTCAAGGATTTCATGGAAAATGCTGACGTGTGACGGGTGGGGTGGGAAAATATTTTCCGGAGAAAATTTAGGCCGTCAAACAACGTAAAAGATGAAAAATGAAAAAAAATTTCCAAGTTCCATGGAAATTGTGGCACATCAAACACAGCCTAATTTTAAGAAATGGGACCAAATATGGATTAAATATGGTCAACCAACTCCGAGTGTTACAACTTCTAAATGAAGTGTTTGAAATGTAATTTCGATAAAAGATATAATACATAACGATGCACAGCCAGTTGAACCACTATTACTATGAATTTCGACCCTGAGTAACCAGTGGAATGCCTCCGATCTTAGTTATGAAACTCGTGAATGCCATCGTTGGAACCAAAATCTTCCTCGAGCCTTGTCGGAATGAAAGCATATGAAATTCGTCATACTATCTCGAAGAAAAGCCTAAGAGGGAAATAATCTGCACAAGATGCAAAACTTGATAATTACAGATTTTATATTGACTTGCACATACTTCATCATATGCAATTTAGTTGGAGACATAATTGTTACCAAGACTACATATGCAATTTATCCTTGAAAGAAAGTGCATTTCACGCACAAAACTAATTGTCCTTCTGGATGGAATCTATCCAAAAGCACCAATTGTGTCAAAAATGCAAATGTTTGCGACGGTTATTGCTACGATTTAAAGGTTTGGGACCAAAATGCCAAGATAGACAAAGGTTTGTGACCGTCTGCTCCAATTTCTCTTATTATCCATACATTTCATGTGACTTACTATTATACCACTTTTGTAAATTATTTATAAATTAGGCAAATGGAGGCTAATTTAATACGTAAACTAATACATGGAGTAAGAATAATGAAAGATATTGAGAACCAAATTTCAAGCATTTTATGAAAGAAAACTCTGAGCCATGCAGGAAAGAACTACAAAGATGCAAGTCTTATTCCAAACAAAAACTTATACCGACTTCAACAGGAAGCATGTTCGGGTAAATTGAAGACATTTACATCATTCACAAAGAAGTAGAAAACAGTTTAAAATCGCTGCTTTTTAAGAGTTTAAGAAGATGGGTTTCTAGCAATCTTAGATCTCATGAAGTAAGCTAAGTCATCAAAGTAAGAAAGGATTCTTTGTATTAAGTGCTTGCAATTGTCCTGGAAAATGAGTCTCTCTCAGTAGGAGAAGCTGCGGAGGCCCTAATAGAGGCAATAAACAAGCTCTCCAGAATAAGTGTTTTTCTTCCCAAGGAGAAAAATCATGATAAAACTATCTAAATTTAGCTACTGTTAATCTTGTTGCATGAGCATCATTGGGCTTTTCCTCCCTCATCTACTTCACCCAGACACATGCTTATTTAAGCTAATTACATATGAATATGAGTAGTTACTATAGCGTAAGTATTGTTCTTGCAAGCGCTTCTCCCTAATTATGCTTCCGGATCGGAAGAATTTAAGGGAAACGATTTTTGCTTATTGACTGAGGCTTTGAAATGAATCAAAGGAAATAAGGCACTCAGCAAACACCCACCCTTGTGCCCAATAAGGCAATATCTAGTGGAATTTTGAAAGGCAAACATAATCTTAATGTACATTTTCCCTTCTGAAGTTACCCCAAATGCTATATAGCAGCAAGACAAGCCCATAATTTATGTGCCAACAAGCACTCAGCAAACACCCACCCCTATGCACAATAAGGCACCAAATTCTATCTAGTTGAATTTTGAAAGGCAAAACATCATATTAATGTAGATTTCACTTCGATGGATGAAGTTATCCCAAATGCTGTACAGCAGCAAGACAAGCCCATCCCTTAACTCCACGATGTATATGTGAATATTTCATCATATTACAAACTAGAAAACAAGATTGTTTTATGTATATGACAAAATCATAAATTTGAGTACACATGCTGTTGCGATGCACATATACCTAATACACACAAATGCCCACACATACACACAAATAGACATGGTATATCCTGATATAACAGGTATTTCTTACACATGGCCAACGAAAAAGTAAGACACTAACTAAAGTTCTTAAATGGAAAGATTTGCCATGCCCATGTTGGTAAGGATTAAAATTCAAATTGTAATCTAAATCAAAGTCAACAATTAATTTTAACTATATATTTTATGGGACCTACAACTTTTCAAGAGCACATTTCATCAACTTTTATCAAAATTCACTAAAAATCTTATTTTAAGCCCCTCTTATGCACATGAAGAAGATGGTGGTATAGAAGTAAAATCGGTTTACTCTATTTGAATGGTAAGAAGGGACGAGACTTTGTAAAAGTTTCTAGATGAGCGAGCAGGAGGACAAAGCAATTCTACTTGAGTGAAGTATTACATTCAATATCACAAGAAAACAACACTTGAAACCAAATAATTATACTTTCTTCCAGATACATTTTGCTTGTGGTTGAAAAGCATATCCTTATTCACTTAACAAAAAAATTGTTGAGAAAAAGAGGGAGTATAAAGTTGGAAAAATACAAAAAAATTGGTAATAAACTGTCACATACAAGAGAATCACAAGCATAATCAGGGTTTATAATGATCCATTTGTGTATATATTTGTCTACAAGCTAAACATCACCTTTTAATCCAAATTAAATGACTAAAGGTGGAGCATTATATGGGGATTTATTCAGAAAACGCAGATGTGGAATGTCAACGCCATTTTTCTTGTATTATACAATGGAACAGAATTAAATGGATTTTGTAAGAAATAATATTCATAAAGCACAAGATATTATTATCCATAAGGAGGAGCAAGGGTGAAGGGCAGATTAAGCATCTCCATTTGCTTAAAATGCTCTTTTTCTTACAAGTGGCTTAAATTTTAAGATTTTTCTTATTATTATTTGTAAAAATCTCGGAACTTTAGCTTGAGATTCTCTATTAATGATTCACACTGTAGGATACAATTTCCATTATTTTGTTCAGATTTTCTTTGAGAAAGAAAAAGGATGAACATTGGGTGCACTAGCAAAATAAAAAAAAAATATTATGTGGAAGAAAAAATAAGGAAAAAGAGGAAAATTGTTGTGCAAAGTGTTAACGGAAGAAAATCTTACCATGTGCAAAGAAAGTTAATGAAAGAAAGAAAAGTAAAATAAACGTATATTCTACAAATACGGATTTGTGCTATAAGGTGATGAACACACAATTAGTGAATGACACACACACACACAGAGAAAAAGGAAAGAAAGGGAAGGGACGAGAGAGAGTAAAATAGGAAGAGGGAATATGGACATGCATTATGACTAGAGAGGTTGAGAGAATGAAAAGAGTTTTTATTTGAAGATTTGACTAGTGAATTAACTCTCTCTCTCTCTCTCTTGTGGTGGCAGGTGGTTTTGCCGAAAAAATGTAAATTTGAGTTTTTCTCTCCTATTTGCTTTCATTAGCACGTGGTGTTTTTCCATCAAATGGTATCAAAGTTGATAGTCCAAAACTCGTGATAATTAAGGTGATGACAAATTCAAAGTTTGAGGTGAGCATTTTGTTAAAGATGTCTTAGTGCAACAAGAGCTCCTAAAGTATTGAAAGTAAACATACATAAGGGCTGAAAGATGCAGAATTGGTAGAAATGGAAGCAAATACAATAAGTACATACCTTCAGATCCGTCATTGCTCTTGAGATATAATCCAGCATTCTAAATCATCTCTTTTTAAACTACGGAAAACATTAGAAAGGTTATTTGTCCAATTCCCTAACAAACAGAATGTATTTAATAAACCAATTGCATGAGTTAAAGATTGAAGAGGGGCTGCTGTTGGGAAAACAATCAATAATTATGCATTGATATCGAGAATGAGGGTGAAGATAAAGCAATAATTTTGATGTGTTTCTTGTCCAAGTCATACGGGACTATAGAAAATATGCTACTAGTTGGAAAATTCACTTTGACAATGAATAAGGTCCCTGCTGTTTTCTAAGAGACAACGGCCAATACCAAGAAGCCAGGTGCTACACCTCATTATACATTCTTTTAGCAAAAACTGAAACAAGACCTGGCAGAAGTGCATTGCAAGGAAAAAACTTATGAGAGGAAGAGTGATCATGCTCTATCATGTTCTTGGAGGAACGTTGGGTGTTACTATTGTAACAAGAATTGACATATTACGAGAAATTGTGAAGAATTGACTAAACAAAGTGAAGCGAAGTCATGACTGAAATGATCTAACCAACCAGTGGTGTTAAGATCACCTTTCGGCTCAATTAGTGACCGCCAACACTCCCAAGTTGCTTCTTATCATTGGCTAAAAAATCTAGAATGAAGTTCTTGAACCCAAAAATCGAAAAACATAAATCTATAAACTTTTCGCTAAATTAGCTTACAATCTTAGTGCAAGTATTCAACAAACTATGCTAAAGGTTCACTGGGAATACCTTTACATTATTCCCATGATTAGTTTATGGCTTAGAAAGAGAAATCTATAAGGACTTAGTCTCTTTGACGATGACTCAAACAGAGTTGTGAATGTCGAGCCAACCCTTAACCTATAATATTTAGGTATTACGTTCGTGATTTCTTCGGAAACTCAACCATTTCTATTGGTCTCCTCTGCTTTTTGTACTTTATTACCATTGAATTCATTGCCAAATCAAGAGGACGAGACTCCTAGCAATGGTTCGGAAAAGGGAGTGGTAAACAAGCTTCTTTGACTTTTGATAAGAATGTTTCTTTTTCTCCCCAACATTCCTTGCGAAGGGAGGATTGGTGAAAGAGGACTTGCAATCCTCCCTTTTGATAAGAAAAGGGAGTGGTAAACAAGCTTCTTTGACTTTTGATAAGAATGTTTCTTTTTCTCCCCAACATTCCTTGCGAAGGGAGGATTGGTGAAAGAGGATTACAACATTCCTTCGGAGGACTTTTGATAAGAATGTTTCTTTCACAAAAGAGGACTTGCTCCTCTTTAAGAGTTGTCTACTAACTTGCAACTCGAAAAATAGATTGTGGTTCAATAATGCAGTTTTTCTTAAACATCACTAGGCACAAAAACTTAATAAAGAATAGAGAAGACCAACAATTGGTAATTAGGGCCTTATCAATCATGTTAATTGAGAAACACAAACCAAATTAAGTATTCACTATATCTCCCAGTCATATAAATATGTAATAATTTCTCTTACAAGATAAAAAGTTCAAAATTGACAAAAATTAAAAATACAATGAAGAAATAAAACATAAACTTTAGAAAATAATCATCAACGTTTGGTGTCAGTTAATCTACTATAATTTTATGTATGAATTTGATAGATTTTAAAGTTGAACATTTATTTATTGATCATAATATACACGTACGCACACATACATAACTTTACCATATTATTCATATTTGCATGCATTTTTTGTTAAAAATTGCGTTAGTTGTTCATAAGAAATAAGATAATACAATATATGACCACATATAATATAGCTTATTACATTCTTTTAAGGCCATGTAGCACCAAATGCAATATGATAGCAATACATCTTAATCTACTTAATTTGTTACCACTCATCTAAGTAGTAATATTCACCCTAATAGGTAAGGTCCGCTAAACCCACATGAACTATATATAATTCTTACATGATAGGAAGGATTTACTATCACTACTTCTAGGAATGGGTATTTTAACCGGAACCAAACTTTTCGAACTGAAATCGAACTCTAACCAAAGATTCCAATTCAGGTATCAAAAAAATAATTTAAGAATCAAAACCAAGAACCAAAAATCAACCGGATTCGGGTCGGTTCTTGATTCTTGAATCGAAATCATGGGTACTAGATTCTAAAATCGAATTTGTCATTTTTCAAAAAACTTTATGTTTTAAAATTTATTCAACCTAAATCAATGATCCGTCCCAACAAGTACAATTTTGCAAGGCTCAGTTCGTGCTAGGCCCAAGTAATAGGTACCTAATCAATTAGATCCATTCATGTGAATAATTAAATAATATCGATTTGGTTCATATTCAATTCTGACCGCACTTTATACGTCTGTTTTACAAACCTTTCTTGAGGTGTCGCGCGTAGAACAACAACAACAACCGGAATTGAATGTCATTATGCTAGGTATTGTATATTATTTGGTAACATATGTGCAATGGATTAAGAAAGTGTTGAAATATGCATTTTGTAATATATTTTATTTCTTCTATTTCTCCTAGATATTGGAAAAATAAGTTGTACTGTCAGCTCAAGATTTTTTTAGAAAATGTTATGGGTAGAACCGAACTTAAACCGATGATTTCGGTTCAGTTTGGTCCCAATAATTACGTGGACCCGAATGATTCCATTTATGAAATACTTGAAATATAGTGGGTAGTTCAAAGTATATCGCTCCACCCAATGCTCAGGTCTAAATAGTTCCCTAAAATCTAAAATTTGAATAGAATTTTGGTGTAGTGAATATTAATACTTTTTGGAGATTCTAGTTAAAAAGGGTAGCATTACGTTCAATATAAACTATAGTATAGCTGGAAAGTAAAAATATTAGTAAGAGAGACTAGTGAAATTCGAAAAAAATACAGAAATTTTAATTTTAAAAAAACCTGTAGTAAATGAGAGAAACACATAGTTGTTGATGCGGACATCAAGATTTATATTATTGTTGATTTTTATTAATTACGTTTTTATTATTATTGGACTTGTAGTGGTGGATTTGCCCAAGCCCGTCACTAGTGAATTAGGTTTTTACTATTTATTGAATTTTTCATTGTTGATTGAATTAGTTGATGAATCGATGAAATTAATATGCTTGTTGTATACGTCTCCTCCCCTTCTCCTTGAATCTCCTCTTCTTCCCCTCTTTTCTCCTGTTTCTGCTTCTTATTCTTCTCTCTGTTGTGCTCCCGTTTCTTCTTCTTCTTCTTCTTTCTTTTCTATTATTGAAATTAACCCCATTGTCCTACATCAAATTTGGTATCAGAGCCATTGCTACTGTTTTCTCAAATTGTAGAGTAATATGGAGTCCTTGTTACCACTTCCTTGGAAAAGAGGTTTGAAGTTTGAGATACAAAATTATGAAAGCAGGAGGCTAGTAGCTTCAAATCACCGAGGCATCATCTTCAAATTGTTCCAACTACCATCAAATTCGCAGGCAGCTGTGAGTTGCGGAATATCGTCCGTGTATTTTCAGATTTATCTTGTCGTCTAACCCAATACAGCCCACCAACAATTAACAACTACAAAATTAGTCACCGTCTTCATCATCCCACAAATTACGGTTAACCCATTCACACAATCTCACAGGCCCATACACTACCGCCACTGACTTGCCGAAAGTGCCACAGCCAACGTTCCATAACCCCTCGCAAATTCAGTTGCTGCTAACATTCCGAGCCACATACGACCAAAAAAAAAAAACTAACTTCATCCACTATCGATAGTTCGCCGCCTCTCTTCGCCAAACTCAGCCGCCCTCAAAATTAGAGAGTTCTGTTGGGTAATTTCCTTTAATTGGGTCTGTGCCTTTGTTTTCTTAATTGGGCCTCATTTTGGGCCTAGAGGACGATTGGTCCTTTGGCCTCCATTTTTATTTAGTGTGTTTTGTTTTGGTATTGTGCCTCAGTTTGGGCCCCAATATTTGTAATTACTTTTAGTTAAAAAAAAAAAAAAGAGAGAGAGAGAGAGAGAGAAAAAAAGGGGGAAAGTGAAAAAAAAACAAAAGAAATAGAGTGAAAAAAGGGGTTTTTCTAACGTTTTTTTAGGTATATCTTTGACATGTTGGTTGGTTCGGTACTTCGACGATCTTGTTGATTGGCTCGTTTACTTCGACGAATTGGTCGATTGGCTTGGCTACTTTAACGAACAAAGGGGAGTTTCTATTTTATTTATCGTTGGTTTATACTACTGTTTATTTTAAAATTGCATCGATTAATTTCTTTGTGCTGCTGTTATTCTAATTTCCCTAAAGTTCACGTGACCAAATCCATTGACTTGTTCAATTCCTATTTTACCCCACTTATTTTACGTGATCGGATTTTTTGACTAGTATTTAACCCCTGCTTTGCAATTTTACATGTATCAGCAATATAAGCTTGTTATATTTGGATTTAAAACAAGTTGTTTATTGATCTCTCCATACACTTCATTTCGTTCATTTGCATGCAGTTGCATAGTGGTCGTTTCGTTGAATCTAGCTCCAGTACACTTCATTTAGCTGACAGTATGTTACATGTAGTTGCGTAGTGGTCGTCTTATCATATCTAGTTTCAATAACCTGACCATGGACCCATCCCAATTTGATGCTCTCACCAAACAATTAGCACAACTTGCCACTAACCAACAACGGTTCCAAAATCAATTAGCGACTATCCAAACTGAGATGGCTGCTAATCTTGAAGAGCGTAGGAGCCTAGTCGCTGGTCTGAACAAATTTAAGTAAATCCCTCATTCGATTAATGTTGATAATTTTGAAGTGTCCTATAATAGACAAAATCATTGTCGACAAGGTGATCAAAAATATTTTCGAACGATCGTAGGGATAGGGGACAGGTTCATGAGCGAAAACGAGGTTATGACCGTCACAGTATTCATTCTCTTCCATGTCATAAGGAGCGTTCCTTTAGAAACAATAAAGTAGGTGTTTCTACTTTTGATGGTTGCTTAGATTTTGAAATTTTTACTCGATGGATTGCCCTTAAACAAGAGAATCGGTTAGTGACGGAGTATATTGCTGAATTTGAGGAATTAGGAATTTCGAATGAAATGTCATGTTATTGAGGATGAGGCCCTGACTTTAAGTAGTTTTAATCAAGGTCTAAGAGATGATCTTAGACGTGAGCTTTTCCTTCAGGGTGTCACTACTCTTGATCATGCTTACTCTTTGGCCCGAGATTATGAGTTGATTATGGGTACTCCATATGAAAAGCATGGTGACAACCATACACCCATCTCATCAACACCACTTCCTCTTACGTCTATTAGGAGACCTTCCGTCAAATGTTCCTCCTGTGTTCGACAATAAGGGTACAATTTCTGAAACTCCAAGGACTTCTTCTCATTTGCAGTGCTTCAACTGTAAGTACTTTGGCCACATGTCTTCCAAATGTCCTAGCTGAGCCTTAATCATTGAAGAACAAAAGAATATAATAGATGAATGATTAGAAGATCAAATCTATGAACCTAAACTTGAAGAATTTGATGACTTGGATGATAGTGAGAACACTTCCTTAGGTAGTATTCGGACTTTTCCTTCTATGAATCTACGTATTGTACCCCTCGTTCCCGATACCTCTCAGTTAAGTGTTGTATGTCGTACCATTATCCAACCTAAAGGTGCTATAGATTTTTGTAATCATGCCATTTTCAAGGAAACTCTTGGGAATTAGGATTTGATAGTCCCAACAGTTTAAATTATATATAAAAATTGTGTGAATCGATCTATAAGTATAAGTCCCTTTGATATTATTCATGGTTATGAGTCTATGAAGTTTTTAGACCTTATTCCCAAGTCCCCACGCGCTAATATGTCTATGTCAACTGAGGTAGTTGTACCACATCTTCATGATTTGTATATTGAGATCAATAAATGACTTGAAGCAAGTGATGCATCATATAAACTTCAAGATGATTGGCATAAACGACATTTTAAATTTATTATTGGGGATTATGTTATGTTGCAAGTTCGTAGTGCTGGTCCTTTTAAAATTTTGAAGCACGTTGGTCCAAATGCATGTCATTGATGTTTTATCACACTTTGGCTACCACTCTACTTTAAATATTGAGGACTTCATAACTTACAAACACCGTTTCAATTAATTTGATGATCCTTTTCTATTTAGCTCTGTGGACCCCCAACCTGTCCATGTTAATATTTCTACTTCAATACCATCTGTTACAGCACACAAAGATACAATTGATGTTATTTTAGATGAACAGATTGTGTTGACGAATGATGGAGAGATTTGGTGCTTCCTTGCTCGTTGGGTAGTTCCACCTGATGCAGACCATACATGGAATCTTACAGAGAAGCTCCGACAAATCTAGACCAAACTGCTACGATATTTGGTTCTTACGAAAGATCGTCCCCCGTGGTAGAAGTTTATCCACTCGACATGGTCGAGTTTTTTCTCCCATCCCGGGAGAGTTGATGCGGACATCAAGATTTATATTATTGTTGATTTTTATTAATTATGTTTTTATTATTGGGCTTGTAGTAGTTGGTTGGCCCAAGCCCGTCACTAATGAATTAGGTTTTTACTATTTATTAGATTTTTCATTGTTGATTGAATTAGTTGATGAATCGATGAAATTAATATGCTTGTTGCATATGTTTTCTCCCCTTCCCCTTGAATCTCCTCTTCTTCCCCTCTTTTCCCTCGTTTCTGCTTCTTCTTCTTCTCTCTGTTGTGCTCCCGTTTCTTCTTCTTCTTCTTCTTCTTTCTTTTCTATTATTGAAATTAACCCCCATTGTCCTACATCAGTTGTGGTTTATAATATCTATAAGATCCTCAAGTCCAATGTAGAGATTTTGCTCAAAGGAGCAGATTAGGTGCTTGTTAGATAAAGATTTATTGAGGGGGTATTTGATGGATTTTATTGAGGAAATAATGTATTTTAAATAGTAATATGATGAAAAATATGTGGTTAAAAAGTAAGGAAATGTTATTAATGTAATGGAAAATATTATATTATTGAAAATGTGTGGTTGAAAATGAGTTCTGAAAGAATGTATTTTGAAAGAATATGTGCCAAACAGGGGCTGAGAGTGATTCTTTGTAAAGTGTTTTTCAGTGAATATGCAGTTAAAAAGTTGGGATATGTGAAAAATGATTTTTTTTAGAAAAAGTGATTGAATATGAGTGGGAGAAAGAATTGATTCTCAAAGAATCAAAATCAAAAAGGGGCAAGTCATAGAAATGTACCAAACTTTAGGTTATTTATAATGAAAAAACAGAAATAAACATGTAATCACCATTTTTTTTGTTATTTTATAGCAGAACAGAATAATAATAATAATAATAATAATTGCAAGAGATAATATTCAAAAAGTAGAGAAGTTAACTACGAGGACAATTTCACATATGCTAGTCTAAATTGTTTTCTTTTATGTTTTCTGATAACCGATTGTGTACATTGTTAGGGAACTTATACAGCATTAAGTTTCGATAACAACCATATATAATACAACCAGTATTTTCAACTAGCACAAGGATATCGTTGTCATATTGTCCTTGAAATACAATGTCCTATACGATATGACATTTGCTTTTTAGTAATGAAACGTTAGGCTCATATATATCATGTTACTTTTACTGCTTGACTATAAAATCTTTGAAAATGATGAACTTTTTCCAGAAATTATGATTATTTTCATCGACTTATCCATTTCATGGCGCATATTAACAAATATCTTCAAGAAAAATTGTCAAGAAGATAACAAATTCAATCCACACCACCCCGCTGCACCCCAAATCTAACCAAGGGCCATAATATATCAGTTATTCCATGGGGATTAAGGAAAACGAAAATCAGTATCAGTACTGTCCATCTTCATTATATAAGCACTTTTCAAGCTCAAGCATAGGAATAAAAAAATAAATTATTGCTCTATTTTTGTAAACAAATAACCTTCAAAGCTAGTACCTGATATACCCTAGGTCATTTTTGTGATGTTGAGGAAGTCGGGTGCTTGCCTTTGCATTATTGAATCCCACCTCTACCAGAGGGGGGGGGGGGGGGGCCCCTCCTACCTCCTAAATCATAGATGGTTATTTTGCTAAAGGGAAAAGAAGCCTAATTACTGAATAGTGTTGTCCACTTCACTATCCTCTTTCCCTAACTAATCAACATCTTAAAATTATGGGAGGTTACACGTTTTATCTGATTTAGGCACTTTGTATACAAATTTAATTTCCCAATGTAGTCTCCAGCCAAAAAATAAAGCAATATTCAAAGTTGACTTGAAAGATCTAATCTTTGGGGTTTAACACTTCAAGCAATAATCATCTTAAGGTCAGAGTTCCTAGATGCCGTGATATCATATCGATTTGGTACATTTATCTCCTCCTTTTTCTTTAACCTGGTAATGCAAAATATAGATGGTACATAAATATAACTGCAGAATATGCAAGCCACTCACCTCTAAAAGATCATGATGCAAATGTTCCCCCAATAACATCCCAACTTCGTCCATGAGCAATTCGATAATCATATGAAAGACCTACTGCAATAAAATAGAACACAAGAAGATGTAACGCTGATGGGGCACTATATAGAACACAAGAAGATGAAAGGAAATGGGAGGAAAAGAGAGACACAAGGGAAATTTGAGAGAGAATGTTCTCAACATTCAATTGTCTACTTAATTCAATTCAAAAATCTATCTAAATTTAAAAAACTACGTCTATTTATGCTTAAAATCTCTATGAGAAAATGGAAAATCAACAAAATAACATGGAAAATGACCTAATTCAGCCTAATGATTATACATTCCAATATCCTAATTAAGTTAAAGTCATATAGCTAAATATCACAAGAATCCGAAAATATACAATGACGTGAAAACTAAACTAGATCAAGTTTCTGCAGCAGAAGCTAAAATTTCTTGTGGTAAGTAGTAGTAACTGTTGTCACAGAAATCGTGTGCTTTTATAGCATTATTAACAACCTATCGACAATTATAAAAAAGGGATAAATATGAATCATTATAAAGATAGTACTGATGCAAATCCCAAACCTGTACATGGAAAAATCCCTTTCTTCTCCACATGCCTATGATTTTCTGGGTATCTGCCCACTGAAGAAAACCAAAAGCCTCCCATATTCAAGTAGCGCCCGAAGTTCCTTGCACTCAATAGAAAGTAAACATTACCAAACCATGTTCAATATCTAGAAACAAAATTGAAACTGCATTAATTATCTAAAAAACTAAGAATATCACATAAAATATAAATAAAGGAATCAATTTTTCTGCCAGAAATAGGATAGAATGAACCACGTACTTTTTACATCAGACGACGAAGAAATAAACTCAAATTTTTGCACTTAGAAACAAAATTTGATGATTCCTAATTTCTTCAGAAGTAATTCACGAGATCATGACCCTTTCTTTCCTAGTTACAAAGGAAAAAGGTCCCGCTGGTTGGATCTAGCGTTTGGTCGACGCTGAGGGAATAGGAAAGATTTCAGCAAAATCACTGTATTTTTTTGTTGCAGAAAGTGGAAAAAATGGCAAGATAAACTGTATGATATTAGGTTAAATATATTTTAATCGCCTGATGGCCCCAAGAAAACAAAGTTTTTTCCGTTAAATCAAAATAGTACCTTGCGGTCCTTTCCAAACCCACTTCGTTCTCTTCAAACGAGACATCAAAATTCGAGCTTCCAATCTCCATCACACTATAATAATGGATAAGATCAAAGAAATGCTAAAAAATTAAGTGGATAAACAAAATCACATCAAGAAAATGCCAAAAACTAAAGTGGCTTTGAAGTTGAACCTATCCTGCTGGAAGAAATTAGTCATTTTTTCATCTAGAAAGTAAATAAACAGAAAATTGAGTGTTTGTGTGTATAGGTGACCTATTAGGATAGGATAATGGGATGGACAGTCGAGTGTGGGCTGGTAGGAGCCTTTATGGCTGCTGCTGCATATGTGTGGCTGTGGTGGTGTGAATAGCTTTGAAAAGTCATTTTTTAAGTGGCTCTCTCTCTTGAGATTCTTTATGAGTCCATCTTCTTGAAATTGCAGCCCTTCCCTTCTGTTCATCTTGCTTTACTTTTCAGTTTTCAATAAAGAAAGCAATTTTAGGTCTTTATAAGTATAAGGATGTAGATTCAATCCCTGCCAGGTGCACGCACACGTCGGCTAAAGCCATAAACGAGAAAGGAAGAGAGGGAATTAAGCTGACAGAAAGAGGAGTAAGCACACGCATCCACAAATGTATACTCTCCATACAATTGCCTGCTTATGCTCACTCTCTTCTGTCAGTCTGACTCTCTCTCTCTCTCTCACACACGCACAGAGACACACTTGACTATGGTGACTACACCCTTGACCAAAGTATCTTTATCCAACAGTATCATATATTTGCCTTGTCATAAACATTAAAGGCCGAAGCCTACAAGAGAGAGATCTGTAAACTAAAGACAAACCTATTTTTGGAAAGAACGTTCAAAACCCCCTCCCTCTAAAGAAAATCACAGAAAGAGATCGTTAGGGTTTAAATCACAGAAATAGGTAATTAGGGTTTTTCGATAACTGTTTGTCTGTGAAATCACCAAGCCTAACCCACACCCACAAACCCAAAACACACACAGTAATCAAGAAAGCTGTAGCATCTATCCTTCTTGTCATCACCATTCCAAGGCTGGTAACTCTAATAATCATCTTTTTCATGCTGCAGTTTATGAACAAGGAAGTTATAAGTAACGCAACTATAAATAAATAGAGGATTCGATCGTGGATGTGAATGGATTAATGCTGGTGGCATGCTTAACAAAGAAATCGAACTGAAAGTGGTACTTGCAGCGTTGGACGCCTCAAGAACCTAGCTTTTAATCAATTGCTAGTTGCAGTGTTTAAAGATAGAAAACTTTATGAGACCACTTTTCCCCTCTCTCTGCACCACTTGTTTTGGGTTGTTGTTGTTCATTCCATTCATTCAGTCGCCGTACCATATGATCCTATCAAAAGGACCAACCACACGCGGTGGGGTTTTCAGAGTACACCTGTGGGAGAGAACTCAAGAAAGAAAGGGTTGTCAATGGTGGATTGATAGGCAAGGACTGAGGAACAGTACATGTTTTTTTTTTTTTTTTT
>CAIGRT010112792.1:0-20030 GCA_903798405.1 Fraxinus platypoda | reverse complement strand
AAAAAAAAAAAAAAAAAAAAAAAAAAAAAAAACTTTCACTCTCTTTTTGACATTATCTATATGTAAATCATTATATAATTTCTTATGTAGCATTATTTTTGTTTTTGTGACCAGTATGTGGACTTTTGTGTTTCTTTTTTATATTTTTGTGTAAATTCAATATCGGGGCTTGTTTGAAACAAATATAACAATAGAGATGTTAAAATGAAATCAAAGATAAACCTTGGATCCAAGCATCCAAAAGTCACAATAGGGATAAAAATACCTTAAATGGTCAGTTGAAACACTACAAATCAGAAATAACCTAACCCCAAAGTGGCTAGTCGAAGCATTATAATTCGATTTCTCAAAAATCGATTTATTCTTTTGAACATATAATTTGGTGTAATAGGCTGTTGGAAACTGACTTCGAGAATTCAATGCTAAGGATACACTTCCAATAGCAAGTCATGTCTGGATTTCGTAAGCATTCAAAGTGTACATAAAGAGTGTACATAAAGATATAGGAAGACTATATAAAAGTTATATTACACTTCGAATAAATATATTATATAACTTTTGAGATAACCAAAACACGTACACTGTATTAAATGCCAAATTTATATATTTAGATAACGAAGACTTTAGGATTAAGCACACGTTCGTGAACATGTATTTGGAAATTAAAAGATCAACATATCTATTCATCCATTTAGAAATTCTCATAAAAACTAAATTTAAAAATATTAACGAATTCTCGTTTTGTATATGGATTTAAAGAAAAGAAAAGAAAAAGTGAAAATCAAAAGCCCATATGGCTATTATAACTTGGGGCTTGTCAAGTCAGATAATTATCGACCTACTATACATCAAAAAGGCTAAAATTAGCCAAAAAGTGACTCGAGACGGTCCACTTTAATTAAAACTAACACGTTCAATCAATTGACGTGTGTTACTTTTCATTTTCAAGGTGGTCCTAATCACAAGCGGCGATAGACAACATTAGTCTTCTCAAAATGGGTGGTAATAAATTAGTGGAGAAGAAAAATCTTATGGCTATAAGGTATTGAAATGTCATTATATCTAAGAAGTTACATAGAAGTTTCCTATTCGAACTTTTTAAATTGTTTGTGGGACATAATAATTAGAACTTAGAAGAGAAGAATATTTTGATTTAAAATACTTGTCAATTTAACTTTGCCCAGTTCTATAAAATATGTGTCAATCATGGACAGGTACGGAATCATTGTACATAGACTACGTTTTTATTTCTTGTCTTTATTGTATTGTCTGATGCTGATGGCTAACTTACTACATTTAACTCATGTTTGTTTCTGATTAAAATCTAATTTTAATTTTAAATCAAAGTTAACAATTAATTTTAACCACACGTTTTATGGGGTCTACAACTTTTCAACCACACATTTCACTAATTTTTATTAAAATTTACTAAATATCTGATTTTAATCTACGCCCTACGGGGATTAATTTTTTTATCGATTAATTTAGGTAAAAATAAATAAATAAGTCAACTTGCTAACATCTACTCTATTTATTTATGATTTGTCCTAATTGTTAATATTAACTTCGTTTACTTTCCCTTTAACCATAATTAGTAGAAACAAAACTTTAGTTAAAAATAAAAAAAAGACAATAGCATGGTATTAAAAATGAATTAAGCAAAAGAACCCAACAACTATTAGATCATTCGTAAACTAAGTATGCATCACTCAACACGTTTCTAATATTTAGTCAAATAGATTTTTCTTCAATATCTACTTTCACCAAAAAAATTAAAGCTTATTTCTTGTCATAAATCCCACCTACTACTCTAAATAGTGTGAAAATCGAAGTTGGTTATCGTGTTCATATGAGTAACAATGTAACAAGTGTCATCGTCAACTTCTTTGAGAAGAGCAACAATTTCAAAAAGAATTAAAACGTTTAGTTTGAAAGAAGAAAAATAACTCTTTTAAGTCTTAATCACTGTTGTACGTCACATTCAACCCCCACAATATCGAGGCTCTTTGATTTACGGAAGAGCCAATGACTCCACTATAATATATATATTTTTTTGACTATTTGAAAGTTAATAAAAAATTAAAAATCCAGTAATATATACTAAGAGTGTGTTTGGTAGAGATTAAAATCAGATTAAAATTGAAAAAATAGTCGTTATTGTTGACTTTTATTAGACGAGTGAGACTCAATAACGTCTATATTTTCAATTTTAATTGAATTTTAATTTATCTCAAACAAGCACTAAACCTCCATTTAACAAACGATTTGTAATTTAGAAATTCAGTTAAATTCAAAGATTCAATTAATCTGGGGTTAAATCTATCAATGACCACCCAATTTTATACTTAGTGTCATCATGATCACTCAATTTTATTTTGTTTCACCATGGCCACCAAACTTTATATTTAGTATTACCACGGCCATCCGCTTTCATTTTATTTCACTATGGTCACCCAATTTCATATAATGTTTCACCATAGTCACCCAACTTCTTTTATTCATTTTCACTAATTTTAAAAATGGCAAATTTGCATTATATATAAAAAATAAATTTTAAAAAACAAAAATAAAAGTTTTTATTTTATTTTAAAAACATTTTTTTAATTAAGTTTTTATTTTATTTTTAAATTTATTTTTATATATAATGCAAAGTTATCGTTTTATCCCTTTTAAAATTAAAGAAAAAATGTGAAAATTCATGGTGAAATGTTATAAAAAATTGGGTGGCCATAATAAAACGTTATATGAAATTGGGTGGCCGTGATGAAATAAAATCAAATTGGGTGGTTATAGTGATACTAAGTATACAATTGGGTGGTCATGATGAAACAAAATTAAATTGAGTGACCAAGATGAAGGTAAATATAAAGTTGGGTGGCTATTTAACTAATCTGACACACGGATGATGAATTGAAAAATTGACAAATAAAATCATGTCGCAATCTCTAATCAACTATCAATTTAATCATTGCATTAAAATATTTACTGAATTTCCCTCTCACTGCCATCAATTCTATTGCTAATGGTGCCACGCCGCACACGAATTGTACGCGTATAAATTTATGTATACATAACTCGAATTTGTTCCGGGTTTTGTTACTTTCATTATCAAAGACTATAATTTGGTATAAATTTCACAGAGAACAGTGAAGGTAAACTTTTTTTTTTTTACTGGAGTTTCTTGGAATTTATTTTTGATTAAAGCTTGGATATTTTCTATACGAATTAATGATTATGAAAGCTATTAAACCCTATTCAGATATGAAATTTAATTATTAAAACCAGCGTTGGTTGAGGTGCTTCCTGTGTATCCAGTTTACCCACAAAAATAGCAACAGCCTGTTCTTTTCTGTTTATGATCTCTTCTTTAGGGTTGTAAATGGCTGAAATGACTAATATGATCTGTTATATTTTCTCTATTTATTATTTTAACTGAATATTGATGATCAGTACTGAAATATGCTAAAATTCCTTAATAATCCAGGAGATTCTGGAATTGCTACTTACTTGTTATCGTGCCAAATTAATATTTTAGGGGTGTAATCTGTTATTCAATAAAATTGGACAGGTAAATTGATGAATCCAATTGATTTTGATTTTGAGGAACACGGCAATGACCAGCCACCTCCAAGTTCAGTGGGTGGGGGTCAAGAATCAATGCATCCAAGAGGACAAGATGGCCAAACTGAACAGTTCCAGGTAGCCAGGAGAAAAAGAAGGTTAACCACAAAGGTATGAAATTGCTTCATTTACTTCCTTAAAGGGAATGGATATTTTTCTAGCAAAGTAAGCACAACCCCAGGTTTAAAAGCTGAAATGAAACAAGGCATGGCGGGACAATATGAAATGGTGTTTGCAAATTTTGTGAGTTGGGACATGAGGCCTTCAATGCTTAGTCAAGAGAGGTGCAAAAATTCTTTATTTGTCCAACAACATTGAAGAATACTTAAGCATTAACGTTTCGGAAGCAATTCTGTTATATAATGATCATTAGGTGTACAGTACTCAATTGACTGTTGAACGTGCATGAATAGGGATTTTTTTACCTTAGTTCATTTGCTTTTTCTTTAATAGGGTAACCAAATACTTTAACCTCTTGGTTTTCCGAAATTTAAGCTGTTTCTGAGCCACAGTGCTGCTAAGTATTATAGAATCACCAGTATAAACATTCCCCCCACCCAAATTAAAAGGGAAATATGAAAGTTATAAAGAACAACATAAGGAAATAAATAAAGAGAATAACACCAGTTTTGAGTTTGTGCTGATACCTCAAACTGAGAACTGATCTGAGTATGTGTTTACTTGCAGTTTTCTTTGGTGAATCTTTCCAGCACCCTACTACTAGCATACCAGAGCTTTGGTGTGGTATATGGAGATTTGAGCACATCACCTCTCTATGTTTATAAAAGTATATTCATTGGGAAGTTGCAAAATCATCAAAATCCTGATGCAATATTTGGTGCATTTTCATTGATTTTCTGGACGCTGACGCTGATTCCTTTGCTCAAATACGTATTTCTTGTACTGAGTGCTGATGACAATGGTGAAGGTATGCTAAGCGCACTGTACTTTTAAATATTTAACACCCATAGCTTCTGATAACATCAGACCAACTCTTTATGCAGGTGGCACATTTTCTCTTTACTCCTTGCTTTGTAGACATGCAAAACTCAGTTTACTTCCCAATCAACAAGCAGCAGATGAAGAGCTCTCAGCTTACAAATACGATCCCTCGGGACAGTCTTCATCATCTTTAGCACTGAAGAGATTTCTAGAAAAGCACAAAAAGTCTCGGATATTTCTACTTCTTGTAGTTTTATTGGGGGCTGGCATGGTAATAGGTGATGGTGTAATCACTCCAGCAATTTCAGGTATGATAATGCTAATTATTAATGTCTTTGAAGTGGTATTAGATAAAAGATAAATATACCTGTTATTGACTACTTTTCATCGTGGTATTATAAGGACTACTATCTTGCAGAATTATTTCTCCCCATTTTTTTACTTTCTGAAATTTTGTACAAGCAAATATTTCACTTTATGGCACTTTTATTTTAGCGTGAGTAACATTCAAGTTAATGACTTTTATTTTAAAATTTTCATGTTATTTATAAATTAGCAAGACCATTCATTTGTCTGTCATTCAACTTTCATCACCAATAATGTCTAAGGTGAAAATTCTGGTTAAATGTCCCATGATTGAGGTTATAATCCATTGTACATAAATCACCACGTTGATTGCAAATATGACTGAATATTTTTGCGTACTTCAGCTTTGATTATTTATTTTCCAAAACACAAGCAAAAATTGAACTGTAGGTCATGTAATCCTAAGTTGCATGTTTGTTTCTATCTCAGATCCTTCTGATTTTTAACCCTCATTCATATACTTGCTTTTTTGAGTGATCTCAGTCTGAGCATTTGTATTAGAGCTGTTTTCAATCAGCATCTTTTTTTCATTGCAGTTCTGTCATCAATATCAGGGCTTCACGCCGCTGAGAAAAGGTTGACTCAGGGTATGCATGGTTCTCTGTATTTCATTAATTATTATTTGAAATGAGTTGCAGTCGCTTTTATACCGTCACAGGATTGCACTCCACTGCATAAAATTATACTTCTGATCATCAAAACAATCTTCCATCTGTAGGTGAGGTCCTATTGCTCGCTTGCGTTATATTGATTGGCCTATTTGCTCTGCAACATTTTGGTACCCATAAGGTTGCTTTCTTGTTTGCACCAGTCGTTATTCTATGGTTGATATCAATTTTTGCCATTGGGCTGTATAACACTATATACTGGAATCCAAAAATTGTCTTTGGTCTTTCTCCGCATTATATCATTAAATTCTTTAGTGAAACTGGCAAAGATGGATGGATTTCACTTGGCGGGGTTCTTCTTTCCATAACAGGTAAGTACAATCTTGTCCTGATGCTTCCCTACTGAATAAAAGAAAATTGAACTTTTTTACTTTATCACCCAGAAAATCAATTTAATCAATTTACTGGGTTAAGACTTGGTCTTTCTTGAAACAGTTATATCAATGAAATGAGAAACCTCAAGTTTTTTTACTAATAGCTACAATTTCTATGATTACAGGTACTGAAGCCATGTTCGCTGATCTTGGCCATTTCACTGCCTGCTCAATAAGGGTAAGTCCATCCCAATGTACCAATAGCAAACATCGAGTTGAGAATGTGATTAACAAGAATCCAACAGTTTAGTTTTACTCCAAGTTAAGGGTTCTATCATATATTCCTTTTCCTACTAGGCATTAGATTCAAAATTACTTTGGGGAGCCTATGGGTGGAAAAATTTGTTTATTATTGCAGTTGGCTAGATCAACTAAGCACCTACTATCTGTTTATCACTTCACATTATATTATGTGAATTACCAGTGACACATGAGCTCTATCATAATCTGCATATTTTCTGATGTGCAGCTTGCATTTGCATTTGTTGTATATCCTTGTTTGGTAGTGCAATATATGGGCCAAGCTGCTTATCTGTCAAAAAATATTTCTTCAATTCCAAACAGTTTCTATGCCTCAATACCTGGTTAGTTTTGTTGCTATCCTATTTGATATCCTTATAGATATTATATTTTTTTGTGGAATCAAAATTAGTTATATTCTGCTGGTAATATTTCACTGTCCTGCAGGTAGTGTATTTTGGCCTGTCTTTGTTATTGCCACCCTTGCTGCCATCGTTGGCAGTCAGGCTATTATTAGCGCTACCTTCTCTATTGTTAAGCAATGCCATGCTCTTGGTTGCTTTCCACGGGTTAAGGTTGTTCACACGTCAAAACATATCTATGGACAGATCTATATACCAGAGATAAACTGGATCCTCATGATTCTTACTCTTGCTATCACTGTTGGTTTCCAGGACACAACAATGATAGGGAATGCATATGGTAAGCCAATAATATCAAATTGTAACTTCCATCTCTGTTTCATAATTTTCTTCGAAGACTGTTGGTTATATTATGCTTATGTGCTGCTTATGACGATATTTCAGAACATAACAAATTTAATGAAATCTTACATGTATTATTCCTGCATTCATAACCATAATAGAACTTGCTTACACAGCACTATGGGATATCAACAATGTTGAAAGATTTTAAGATAAGGTTTCATGATAAGCTGCGATATAGATGAGTGTGTCTAGACAATTCTCTCTGCAGTAGCTGAAAGAGAGAGCAATCTGATATGCTGAATCATATCTTTAACTTTGCATTGATATTTCTATTATCGTCGACTCGATGCTGATATTCCTCTAATCCTACTTTCTAACACGTCATGTGCAAAGATTAATATGCTTTGTGCATCCATGGTCTAGGACAGTAAGGACTATTAAAGTTTGTGAGATCTTTAATGAACTGGAATTTGTTTTTAAAGGAAATTGGTTGAACTTGATGATTTGAGATGTTGAGAATCGAAAGTAGTTTTTCACGGGCTGAACTTGCTAGAAATTGAAGAAAGAAGGTACCCCGAAATCCCTTGGTATCACCCCAAGGATTTGAATTGCATCGAACAACTTAATACAAAACTAGAATTTGTACAAATACTTCTCCTTGATCGTAAATTAGACGCCTAGAATGCTTTAAATAGGCACGGTGAATTCCTAAATCTCTTAGGATTCCAAATTCTGATTTGGAAACCAAATAAATTGCCTACCTAACTTAATAGTAATGACCTGATACTAGGAAAGACAATACTTAATCCTTAACTAAATAAACTATTTTAGAAATATGTAGGTTTCTAAAAATTACCAAAATATCCCTCACCTAAAGGCTAAAAATACTTCACAAAACCAAAATCTATAACCGACGTGCTAAGTGGCATGTTTATTTTGTTACACTCTTTAAATTTCAAACACTTGAAGGACACTTTGCCATGGGAACGTACCTTAAGCACTTTCATATTCTTTATATCTCTACCGCAAGAGGAGCACGTCCTCGACTCATCAAGGACACATAACGTCCCATTTTTTAATTTTTGGAAAATAAAGTTAGGTAAGTTTTTAATTATTAAAACATTTGTGTAAAAAAGTTGAGAAATTCTATAAACTTCATGTCAAATATTTTATGTATCTACTATGCATTTTTCTTTCTTCTAGCAGTAGTAAAATATTGTTTAATCAATGTTGTCTTGATATAACAAATATCTACTTCTCTGATTCAAAAGATCGCAGCTTCAAAAATTAATGCTAAAAAGTATTGATTTTATTGAAAAATAAAAAAGTATTAAAATGAAGATATAATATATAATATAATAAAAAATGTGATTTGATGTGTCGCCAACATGTCCGAGTTCTACTTTTTCGAGAAATCACGTGTGTATGCTGTGTTTGAACACGTGTGTCCGTATCTGTGCCTGTGCTTCTTAGACAATTGGCTTATGGATTTAATTTTTCCTGAAAATCTGCTTTGCTTTTTGAGAATCTGACATACACGTGCTTATCAATTATGGACACACATGCATAATGTTTACTGTTTGTTTTGGTCCTGTATGCTGTGGGCTTAGCATAGGTATTTTTTGATTTATATGCTCCTCTTTCATTTATTGTGAGCTAGGAGAAAGTTGGGGACCTAACCCTCTCCCACCTCCATGCCCCCAAGTCCAACACAACTAAAATCCAGAAGTTGAGGAAGGGATTTTTCCTTCTCTCTCTCTCTCTCTCTCTCTCTTTTTTTACTTGTGTTGTAGTGTGGGGATAAGGAAGACACCTTGTTCTACTAAAAGCAAAAGGAAAGAAAAGAATTGCAAAGTTTAAATGCTAGTTGAGCATTTTCAAAGTATAGGGGGAAAAGAAAATACCCTGGCATCTTGTTTTTGCTCCAAAAAATTTAACCTGGAATCTACCTTCTGTGATGACTTCTGGCCCTGAGTTTTTGGTGCAGCAAAGGACATTTATTTTCCCATTTGTGTTTCATATTTTGTGATGACTTCCTCTATATTGATTTTTTCTTATATTGGAGCTTCTGTTTGGCAGGCCTTGCTTGCATGTCCGTTATGTTTATTACCACATTTCTAATGGCACTTGTCATAGTCTTTGTCTGGCAAAGAAGTGTCGTACTTGCTGCTGCATTCCTCCTTTTCTTTTGGTTCATTGAAGCCGTTTACCTATCAGCTGCATTCATAAAAGTTCCTCAGGGAGGATGGGTATCGCTTGTGCTATCCATGATCTTTTTGTTTGTCATGTTTGTCTGGCACTACGGAACTTGCAGGAAGTACAATTTTGATCTGCACAATAAAGTTCCACTAAAATGGCTCCTTGGTTTGGGCCCTAGCCTTGGTATTGTCCGTGTGCCTGGTATAGGTCTCATATACTCAGAACTGGCAACAGGAGTACCAGCTATATTTTCACACTTCGTAACAAACCTCCCTGCTTTTCACAATGTTTTGGTGTTTGTTTGTGTAAAATATGTTCCAGTGCCCTATGTCTCACCTGAGGAGCGCTTCCTCATTGGCCGCATATGCCCCAGACCCTATCGCATGTATCGGTGCATTGTGCGGTATGGGTACAAGGACATACAGCGAGATGATGGGAACTTTGAGAACCAACTCATTCAAAGTTTAGCAGAGTTTATCCAATTGGAAGCTGTAGAACCTCAGTCCTCAGGCTCCGACACTGCATCATATGATGGGAGGATGGCAGTCATAAGCACCAGAACTATTCAATCCAGTTCAAGTTCAATAGTATCTGAGCATGAAGATTTGGGTTCAAGTGATCCCATCCAGAGCAGCAAATCATTAACCCTACAAAGCTTAAGATCGGCTTATGAAGATGAGAACCCACAGAGGAGGCGTCAAGTGAGGTTCCAGTTGTGCCAGAGCCCTAGAATGGATCCCTCTGTAAGGGAAGAACTATTGGACTTGATCCAGGCGAAGGAGGCAGGTGTTGCATATATAATGGGGCACTCATATGTGAAAGCAAGACGGTCTTCCTCTTTCTTGAAAAAGCTTGTCATTGATATTGGTTATTCATTCCTCCGAAAGAATTGCCGAGGTCCGGCTGTGGCACTTCATATTCCTCACATTAGCCTCATTGAAGTAGGGATGATATATTATGTGTAGAGGTTACTATTCCATGTTGAGAAACTCTGTCGGGGTGCAACGTGAATTGACCTTTTGTACAAGTTGATAAGCTTATGATTTTGAGTAGGTTCTAGCCGTGAAAGTAACAAAGAAGCTGTTATAAGTTTTTCCGTTGCGCTCCTTATATGTATATACAGAGCTCTTATTTTAAAGTCACTACTTGGAGGTTACTATCCCTTTTATCACAGCATGTGTAAAATGATTCCGAATGTAGAAATTGGGTACGAGCTTGAACTGCTTTGCTTCTCAGAAATCTTTTTGTTTTTCATTGCGAGACAATTTGAGAAGCTACAGGTGGCGTCGAGTGTCCAAATTTCCAGCGACATACGACTGGCCAAGTCTCAGAACTCTATTGCTCAACTTTTTATGTATTTTCTCATCAAGTTATTCTAGTTCTCTCTTTCACTTTTATAAGATGTGTAAAGAAGATTGATTACTGTTCAAATGCGTCAAAGAAGACCATGAGAGTTGATTTTGATTAATTTTAAAAACACGTTATTTTATTTCCTTATTTTAAAAAGAATCGTACATTGGATTCCTTGTGACCAATAAATGAACAAAGAATTTTCAGATGATGCTCCCATCTTGAATCGCTGCACTTCTTAATATTGTAACTATCCCTTCTGTGATGATGTATCCATTTTCTTCATTTTTTGCTTCCTGCACATTATCCCTGTTTATGATCTGCATAACATGAATTCAAGTGAGTCTAATTTCAACGTTTTTTCCTTTACGAAATAACGAATTGATATTCAAGAACGAAAATTTTGATTGAATGATTGCATGTACCTGAACATTTTGGCCAATCCTTGCATTCTTGTCAATTATAGCTTTTCTTATGTGTGAACCTTCCCCTACCCCGGCACCATTCTGGACATTGTTAGTCTGTTAGATAGTTACATTTGAGAAACAGGATATTCAGGACAAAAGGTACCTAGTTCAATTCACTCTTCCTGATGATCTGTTAAAATTTCAGAAGAAAAAACTGTGCGCTTCTTACTTGATAGGTATCGGAACCCATAATGACTGAATCCTCGATGATGGCTCCCTCGCCAACTCTTGTTCTCATTCCTAAGACCGAGCCATCTACCGTGCATTTCTGTTTGAAAGGAACACAAGAAACGACAGATCGAACATGTTTGCATATTTCGTTAGTGAATATGAATGAAAATTTTATATATATTGGAATTCAACTTCTTACGCTGAGAATGCAACCATCTCCAATGACAGAATCTGTAATAACAGCATCGGTTATTAGAGTTGGAGGCAGATTCCGAGGTAAATTTACAGCATCGGTTATTAAAGTTGGAGGTAGATTCCGAGGTAAAGTGTACACTGGAGAATTTATGGCGTAGAAGCTGTTAACAAAAGACGATGCATTCAGTAAAAGGATTTCTTTACATCTTTTTTGATATTTGAAGGTACTTACCTGTACGCATTGTTTGTTTTTCTGGTGCATTCCATGTTAGCACGGTAGTATGCTCCTATGCTTCTAATGTCCTCCCAATAACCATCAAATCGATAAGCACAGATCTAGTTGTTGCATGAAAGGAAGATTTCCTCAGAATTTAAAAAAAAAAAAAAAGCGATGTGGTCTTTGCAATAATCTGAAACACCAACCTTCATTCCTACGGAAATTGCACCTGGAATTACTTCACTGTTCAAGTCATTCGCGAAAGGAAAATATTCCGTCAGGAGCTGTCCCATGATATTTTTGTTAAAGACATAGATTCCCATGCTCGGGAAATTATGAAGAAGAAAATCATCGAATTTGACCGAATTTTTTACCTGAAAATTCGAATACTATGAAGTATCTGTGTGATATGATATCAATTAAGAGAAAAGGAAGGTAGGAGGAGACTTACTGACATGGATTTCAAAGAGTCCATCTCGGGATTCTCTCTAAAATCGATAACTTGGCTTTGAGCATTTACTTTGAAAATTCCAAATCCTAAATCTTCATCTCTTGAACTACTCAATACTGAGACAGTTATGTCCGCTTTGCTGCTCCGGTGGGCCTCTATAAGTTTCTGGTAGTCCATTTTATAAAGGTGGTAACCAGGAAGGACTAGAAACTCAACAACCGGATACTCCTCGAGCACCCACAAACACCTTCTTATAGCATCAGCAGTTCCCTAAATAATGTTGAAAACTTGCATTGAATTAAAAAATTCAAGAGAGTTTAATAAAGTTCATTCAACTGCAATGCTTATCATTTAACCTGAAACCAGTCCTGGTCTTCTGGACTCTGATATGCTGCAATAACTTCAACAAATCCCTCTTTCCCAAGGCATGCCCCCGTATAAGCTCTTGAAAGGTGAGAATTTAGAGAAGTAGAGTTAAATTGCGTAAGAGCGTAGATTTTGGTAATGCTGCTGTTGATGCAATTGCTGACAACTGCATCAATTAGTCTGTAATTTCCTGATATAGGAATGGCACCTTCTGCTCTTCGCTTTGTCAATGGATAGAGTCTTGAATGTGAACCATCTCCGAAAACAATTGCTGCAACACTCTGAGACGTAAAACATGTCAATACAATTATAAGATAAATCTATAAATATCAACCTTTAAACTTAGGATATAACAAAATCTTGAACTAGAAAATTTATTACCTGGTTTGCTGGGGGAAACAGAAAAGTTGGGCATTCATACTGCTGTGAATTTGTTATCGATAAACTTGAAGGCAAGGCCGGAATGAGGTTTGATGCAGGTTTGTAACATTTAGAAGGAAGCCTAATTTTGAGATTGAATGAAGCAGAAAGAGACATCAGATTAGAAGAAGTGAATTGGTCGTATAATAATTGTTAGTTTTGTTTGCTTCTCCATCCCTCCATTAAGAATTCAAGAGGGAGAGTTACAAGGGAATATTTAAGTTTCATCTTCATGAATGTCTGCTCATCAATCAAATACCAAGTAAATGAAGGCAAGCATTGTTAACAGGAGATAGCTTGTTTAGTTCTCTCACTCTTATAAAGACCATTTCGACCTTGCATTAGTTGGATCCCTGGGTCCAGTTTTTCTTTTTGTTTGAGAATGAGTAGGTGCCAAGGTAGGTTCTGCCAGCTTTTTATATGTTGTGATTTCTGTGTCACATAATCTTGTGACAACGTGACTAATAAGCCTAACCAAAATACTGAGTACAAGCTTAACGATCACATTTTTCTACTAATTAAGATTTATCTTTATGAGAAAGCACATTGCCTAAACTACGACAGGATTTGTAAGAAAGCATTCTTAATGACAAATTACAGCCCAAAAACTGTCTACTTTTCACTAATTGTCTTATGAAATACATTTCCTAATAAGAATGATCTCGAAACTTCGTGTGACTGGGTGGAACTAATACTTTTCATTTCTCGTCTCATGAAAAAATGGAAAATTTAATACAATTGAGATTTTTTTTGGGGGGGATTCTTACTTCTCAATGATATTCCATAATTAAGACAATTCGTTGAATCAGTGCCTCAAAATTTCGAGCCAATAGGCTTCTCTCTCAACCTTTCTTCTAGGAAGTTTTCTCCTCGTGGCTCAACAAAATAATTTGATTCGGATCAATACAAAACAAAACTCTTTGAATTCTTGAAACGCAAAAACAAATAAAATAAAATAAAAAATTGGGTCAAATGAATAAATGAAGGAAGCTCTTTCCTTCGAAGCTCCGAGACAAAGATCAAATTCTTTGTTTTGTGGAAGGTTTCATTTCATAAACACAAGGAACAAAGCCAAAGATACGTAGAAACAACCCTAAAATATTTCATAGCTTAGCTAATGTCTTGCTCAAAATTGTCTTCGAAGTTACCCGCGAAACATGACAGTCACAAACCAAAATCCATTTCAATGATAAATCCCGACCGCAGAGCATGATTTTACAAGTGAAACACTGCCTAATCAACAAGATTACACAAAATTGTTAACAAATATGCTGCCCAGCATATGTTTCTTATGTCAATCTTCACTCTTTCTCTTCTTCTTTTTCTCCTTTTTGGTTGGAGTTTCACCTTCTTCCCCAGGCTCGGCGTGCTTTCTCTTCTTTTTCTTCTTCTCTTCTGCTTCAACATTGTCATCTGCATTTTGTAATTCAGCATTCTCAGCTAAATGCTTCTTCTTTTTCTTCTTTTCCTTTTTACTGACTGCCTCGTCTTCAGGTTCTGCACCAACCACTTCATCATTTGACACAGCAGCAGTCTCTTCAGCATCAGACTTCTTTTTCTTCTTCTTCTTCTTTTTCTCTTCATCGGCAACAGGAACCTTGTCGCCGGCTTCCCCATCTGCTTCATTCTTTCTCCTTTTTTGGCTCTTTTCAACAGTTTTCTCAGCCAATGGCTCAGTCAGTCCAAGAATGGAATCAGCTGAAGGATTGTAAGTCTGCATACATGATGAATTTAATTTAAGAAAGGACAAAAAATTTTGTAGCGTGAAACAGTTAGAAAAGCGAAATGACCTTGGCAGGAGTGATCAATCCGCCTGACCCCTTCTTGCGGTCCTTGTCGTAGAATTCTATCTTAGGTTTGCCTTTAGCAGATCCAGCGGAACGACTGAGTTCTTTGCCTTCCAAGTTCCTTAACCGCGCTTCAATCTGTAGAAAATTGAGTGAGAAGTCATAAAAACAAAGGGATAAATAGGATGACAGTAATTTTTTCATAAAATAGAAGTCAACATACCTTCGCTCTATTTTCCAATCCCATGGAGTTATCTTGGCCATCTCCAAGGGCATCATATCGAACAGCCAATGCAGTTTTGGCAGCTAGAGACCGTGAAATTTTACCCTTGTGTTTGGGTGCTGCCTGCCCAATTAAAGATGCGTGGTATATAAGACCATATTTAGGGGTTGCATGCTTCGTCTTCAGAGCTCTGAAGAGAGCCTTTTCTGCACCAAGTATCTGAACTGTACTTCCAGGTTGCTTTGCAAGATTCAATAAGCTGCCTCCATGAGCAATAAGGCGAGCACCAACGAGCTCTCCAACTAGAGCAGTGAGATTCGGGGCGATGGTGTTCATCCTGCTCTTCAAATAATCATACAATTGAGCTCTATATTCTGCAAGTGAGAGAACTTGGTTGCACAGATCTTTAATATTCTCCAAATCAAGGTCACTAACTTCAGTTCCCATGGAAATCATGGATGCTTCTTTCAGCTCTGTCTCCACTTCTTCTGGGAGGACCTATGAACAGTTGAGCATATATAAAAATCAACTCAATATATTTTACAAGGGTAATTGGGATAAGAAAATGAAAAAAATTCCACTCTTTCCATTTAAATCTGCTGCATAAAAGAACAAAGAATTTGCAGAAACATGTAATTCTACCCAATTGAAACAAGAAGTGACAATCTGAAACAAAATGCAACTCTTTCTACTCAAGTGTGCTACAGCTATGCTGTAGAACAGGTATGTCTTGCATGAACTTGTTGATAAAACCATAAGGTGGCACCAGCAATGTTTAGATGAATTCACGAGTAGCATGTCTATAGCCCTTGGATTAGGAGACTTTGAAACTAAAACCTAGCAGCAATTCTTCAATTGAGAATCCACATTGTAAGACTCAAGTCTTACACTTTTATTTACAAACAAAAAGATCATGCAACCTCAAGTAAGGGATTTTATTTTTAAAGCTAATCAATCAGCTAGAGAAAACTGACTCACTATTGCATATTTGAACCCGTGTTTCACGGTTCTTATACAAGTATATAACTATATGTTGTCTCGTGGAATGAACTTTATCCAAGTAAAACAAGAGGATAGAGAGGGGAATCATAAAGAGAAACTAAATTTCTACCTCAGAGAAATCAAGCTTTGCAGCATTTGTGCGATTACCCATCAACTTAACAGTCTTGGCATAAAGGATATTGTCTTGTACAATCTTGGCAAGCTCTGGAAAATGCCAGCCGTACCATTCTCTAACCCTCATCGCGTATGTGTTTAGCTCTTTGTCAAGGTCATCCAACAAGCTAATGGCTTGTATGATCATCGTATCGACCTAGTATGACAACGAACAGGAGCTAAAGGATTAATAAAAATATTGATATTCAAATGATAATTCAAGCAAATAGTCAACCTTTACTAGTTTCCTTATTTGGTTATCCTTTCTTCCACCAACCAAATTAAAAAAAAAATGATCATTTACTGAGAAAAGCAAAGTTAACTACCAAAGAGCACTAACTAAAAAATGGCAAACAGAGCGACCTAAGAGACTAGTTAACTACCAAAGAGCACTAACTAAAAAAATGGCAAATGGAAGGACCAAAGAGACTCCGGACTCCACAGAACGACCAAAAAAGAAAAAGAAAAAAAAAAGAACACTATTATTAAGAATATCACCATACTTCAAGCTTAATTAAATTGGCTCTCAATATTAACAAAATTGAATTGTTAAGCGAAGGCTCCATAAAGGAAAAACTGAACTTAGTCTACCATCTTTTTACATTTTCTGAGAACCAACCATTGGCTATTTCGAATTTACCTAACAAGGAATTATGACACCACGTTACAATATCGACTTCCACATTATTTTACAATATTACCAAAATAACTTCTGCTAATTTGAGTTCCGATTGCTAGAAAATTGAATTAGGCAATATGTGAAAATAGCAACAAATCAAGATCTCTCACTAATGAAGATGTAGCAATGGTAAAAAGCAAAGTTTTATTCCTTGCTACAAGACCTCAATGCAATGCATTTTGCAAAAGCTTGATGTGAGAATTTCTCCAACAGATAACAAGTTCAATTTGATGTTTAACAACATATAAAGAAATCAAAAATTTGTTCTGCATAAGAATTAAAATTTTGGGCGTTGTGCAAGCAATAGCAAGCATCTCTTAAAGATGTCAATAGCTTTTATACCTTTCATCACAAGGCCACTTCACTGTTTATCTTTGTTTCCTTTATACGAAATGGAGTAAGGTTGATGGCATCTATAAAATAAAACCACTAAAGAAAAACGATAAAACAATTCACCTTATCAGGACTGAATTTCAACTTGTATCTTGACAGGCTATGAGATAAACCCAAGCTCATTGGAGCCAAATCTTGAGAAGCTAGGCCAGAGATGAGTTCAGTCAATTGACTTCTCACCCCTCTCATCAGTTCCATGACAGCATTGTTATGGACACACTCAATTTGCTGCAAGGCATTAAACAATTAGCTTAGTTGTAGGGAAGCTTAAGTACAGCATGTCTTCACTTGATCAGTGTTAACGCACCAGTTTCTCCTTAATTGCATTTCCAAGTTTAGAGTCGGCCACGGCTAAAATGTCATCTTCACAATGAGAACGGAGGAATTTGCGAAGACCCTTGCTGGGTTTGCTATCAATCAATAAGGTAGCCGCAGACAGCGCCTCTGATGTGTTTTCAAACTTGGAAAAAGCTTTCAGCTTAACAACCTATTGTTAATATAGAGCCAATGGCTAATTAGACCCATAAATGTGCAACATTACAATTACATAGATGTATTAGTACCATTTAAAAAGAGCCCTTAAAGAACAGTTCTCGTGACATTTAAATTTTGAACTTTTCTCCACAACCACCTAATAGAATATAAACAATCAGACAGCTATAAATTATTAACTAGAATTGAGATGAAGGCATGATATTGCACTAAATAGTCATTGCACTGCAAATATTGTCAATTTACTGAAGAATCCTCTCTATCTTTTATCGTTTTTCCATTGGCTGAAGACAAAGTTGTTAAATGATCAAAAAAATCTTCAGCCTGCTAATGCAATAAAATCAAATTTGACAACCATATATATGCTATTAAAACAGCAAATAAGCCCAAAAGTAACTTTAATTTTTCCAGCAACATTAACAAATTCATGCACAGTTAAAACATATACACATACATAGAAAGATAAAGATAAAGATAAATATAAACAGATTAAAAAAAATGACCTGTCTAGCTGAATCTGCAGTAGAGAACTCCTTCCACAAGTCCTGCAATCAAGTCAAGAAGTATTCCGTCCTCAAAACAAAATTACTCGTACATCGAAAAAAAATGAATTATGAAGTACAACAATAGAAGAAAACGGGGGAATTAAAAAACAAAAAATTTACAAAAAAAAAAATGAATACCTCAACTTTGGATAGCTTGCCTTCATCCAATACTTTGAAAAGGGCAAACCCCGCGGGGGTTTCGAACAGCAGTAACATCCTTCTTGCTCGAAATCGTCGACCTGTCGACAGCCACCAATTTTTTCTCGAGCTAGGGTTTGGGAAAAAAGCGCAGGGGTTTAAGAGAGAGAATCGAGCGTTTTGTACATTTATAGTGTGTGTGGACACTGTAGCCCTAGATTTTGATTTTTAAGGTCATAATAGTCTTTTACTAGTTATTAATCATTTTCAACATAAATAATAATGTTAATTATATTCTCACAGCAATTTTTATTTCTTGCACTATATTTTTACTAGTTATATACGATTCTTAGCTCTTGTTTGATCTCTTTTTTTTTTTTCAAAATACATGTTTATCTCTTTTCTTTCAATCATACATTTTTCAATAAAATAATATTAAACGCAAACCTTATTTTTTAACCATGCATTTTTCAATAAAATACATTTTTTAATTATTTTCCATGACATTCTTGTTCTCAAATAGTTAACATATTTTATATTTGATAACAATTTTATGTTAAAAAATCCATTGAAATGGCGTAAATAACTTATTTTTCACATAATATTTTTAAAAAATAAATAAATNTTGCTCCACATTTTTGTTTTACTTAAGATTTTTAATCTTTGCTCATTATAGCATTTATGTTTCTAAAGATTTTTTTCGTATCATTTTCATCCTCAAACTTTTTATTAGCTAACACATTTTGTATTTGATAATAGTTTATATCCAAAAGTCCGTTGAAATGACGTAAAACAACTTATTTTTTCATCATATTTTTAAAAAATAAATAAATTAAAAAAATCCCTCATTTCAAAATAAGAAAGCAAAATATTTTGATATAAATCATTATTAATGATAAAACGTATTAATTAATAGAATGTTAAATATAAAAATTCAAAGGTAAAAAGTTAAAGGAAATAATTGTTACAATGAGTAAAAATTATGAGCTTAACTGCAATTAAAATGTAGTTTATCAAATAAAATTTTTGTTGGCAATATAACCACAATATAATATAAGTTCATTACATCCTTACTAGGCTTAGGGTGTGTTTGAAACCCATTTTAAAGAGAATAGAATTTTTGGAATAGTAATTGATGGAAAAATGTGTGGTGAAAAAGTGATGACAAATTTTAGATTTGTGTAAAATATTATTTTATTTGGAAAATGTGTGGTTGAAATGAAAAAAGAGAAAAAAAAAATGAGAATAAGAATGGTGTGCTAAACAGGGGCTTAATTATATGAATCATTGCTAAACTTTGCGTAAAGTTTTTATTGGGTCTCTAAACTTTAAAAATTACCCAATTAATTACTAAATTTTGTAATTCGTTATCACATCCATTACCTACTCAACGGTGGTTAAAAATTGACGAATTTACTGGCACGGTTGACGAAATAGCTTACATGGAAATCTATTTCTCACTTGGTATCCACGTCAGTAGCAATTTAAGAATTGAGTAATGGATAATTTAGCGAATTATAAAGTTCAGTGATTAGATTAGTAATTTTTAAAGTTAAGTGACATAATGAAAACTTTACAAAAAGTTTAATGATGATCAAGGTAATTAACCATCTTTCCTCTTGTTCTTTTACCATTTTTTCTTTTTCTTTGTAGTTTTGTTTCCATTGTTATCCATCTTTGTGTTTTTTTAGCCTTTTTCTTTATGTTTATTTCTTTTTTCTGTCCTCCTATCCAACGATTTTATTCTCTCGAATATCACTAAACTGTATTGATCACTTAATAGTATTCAATTTTAAAATTCATACACATCTTCAGTTGGAATCTAATAGATTTCTAGTTTTTATTTAGCCCCCGTTTGACACCC
>CAIGRT010112782.1:0-23303 GCA_903798405.1 Fraxinus platypoda | reverse complement strand
AAATAAGAATTCTCTTCCATCTTGATTAACAAATAAAAACTCTAGCTAGTACAATTCAACGGTGATTATCTTCTAATAAAATCCTCAGGAAATAATATTTCTTTTTGTGCTCAGACATATTGGTTGTTGTGGAGTAGTCGAGTTAGAGAGAAAATCTTGTTTCATAATGAATGTTCAGTTTTGTGAATATAACGCATGGCTACTGCTGTTTCTTTAAGGAAATTCTGCAACCATACCAATTAACATGAAGGTATATCTTGTTCATCTTACGTTTTTCTTAGCTTCGAAGAAGTCAGCTTACTGGATTTCATTTTCACAGTTGGGAGCTGGTGCTAATGGTGATGATGATGGTTTTAAGTTATGGCAGAGTTTGGAGCGTCAAACAGAATTGACTGCACAATTGTGTTCTATAATGAGAGACGTGAGAAATGTGAGAGGTGGAACTCAGAAGAAGATCGAAAAGCTTAGGCATCTTCTTTCGGGGCTTCTTAGTGAACTTACATACTTTGATGAGGTAACTGCAAAGTTATTTGTGTATTGATCTTGGTTAACTTTTTGTGGCTAGTGTAAGATGCATGTTACACAACTGGAAATTGAACATGTCACACATACTAGCCTACATATTTTTTTATGATTACGAATTAGCATTCCTATCCCGTTTTCATTTTGAGAAATCTAAGCAAGTTAATCTGCATTTCAGCCAATTCGATCCCCTCTAGCACCTAGGGTACTTATAACAGGGATCATACCATCTGAATCGTCAATTTTTAAAAGTGCATTGCATCCCTTGCGTCTGGCTTTCCGAACGGCAAGTGGTGGAAGTTGCAAGATCATATTTAAAAAGGGAGATGATCTTCGGCAAGACCAGTTGGTAGATTCTAATTATTTATTACACACTTGATTTAATGTATCATTATTTCATAAATGTAATATAATGAGATAATATCAGGTTATTCAAATGGTGTCACTAATGGATCGATTGCTTAAGTTGGAGAATCTTGATCTGCATTTAACTCCATACAGAGTGTTAGCAACTGGACATGATGAAGGCATGATGGAATTCATACCATCCAAATCTTTAGCTCAGGTATTTTATCCTATCTATTGCCCCCTGTGGTGATGGTAGATGTATTTACTGCTTAGATTCACCCTTGATCCGTCCTGATTTACTATTGTTCTTTAAAGGACATATATTTGATGAGTTGCACTTACCATCTTTAAATTTCTTCATTTTGTTTCGATGTTGTTCCTTTTCACTCTCAGATTCTCTCAGAACATCGCAGTATTACAAGCTACCTGCAAAAATTTCATCCTGATGAAGATGGACCATTCGGGATTACTGCCATGTGTCTTGAAACATTTATTAAAAGTTGCGCAGGGTACTCTGTTATCACATATATACTGGGCATTGGTGACAGGTGATCCCTAGTGTGCTAATCTGTATGGAAATGATTTCGCTGCCACACTAATTTTTTCTTTATTTTTCTTTGTTTTTATTTTCTTTAATAGCGTAAGTAATCATTTTTTGTTTCCCTTAGGATTTGGGGTAATGTTGGTCATCATTCACTGTTATAGTTTACCATGTGATATTTTAGCTATTTTGCAATAGAACATCATCTTTATAAACTTGAAATTAACATCTCTGCTGAACTGCATCCTGTGAATTTTTTTATTGTATTAAAAATGGAGCTCTTATCTTATTTATCTTCTTGGTGCATAGGCACCTTGATAATTTGCTGCTCCAGGATGATGGCCGTCTTTTCCATGTTGATTTTGGTTTTATTCTCGGTCGAGATCCTAAGCCCTTTCCACCACCTATGAAACTTTGCAAAGAAATGGTTGAAGCTATGGGCGGAGCAGAAAGGTATTTGACATAAATCTAAGCTATTAGGTTCTACATCTGAGTTTTGTTTTGTGCATTTATCTGCAAATGTTGCACGAGCTCTTTCTGTGCTTCATATATGAGCTAAACTGGAAAAAGAAAAGTAGAAAAACGAAAATAAGTGGAAACAGACATTTCAGTTGCTACATGTTCATTATATTTTGTATATATCCTTTTGTATCACTTGACATGTGGACAGTTGGACTGGCTTGCTGCCATTTGATGTAAATTATGCACTGTTTTGGTAAATTATAACATGCGCTAGGATTTGCATTCTAGCTTATTCTATATAACTGTCGTGTGTATTTTTGAGGGGCAGGTGGTCCCCAATTTGTCATGTATATTTGTGCTTGGGAATTTTATTGCATTTCAGGTTGGGTTTAGCCTTAATGGTGGGTCTGGTGCCTTGGTGGCATCCATCATTGGTGCACGGCATGTTTTGGATCCAGTAGGGTGATTCTTGTATTGTTGTTGGTGGGGAAAATATGCATGACACTGCTGGTAGCCTGGTAGACATAATATTTTCCTTTTTCTTCTGTTTGTTCTCTTGCAGTCAATACTATACCCGGTTCAAATCATACTGTTGTGAAGCATACAATATTCTAAGGAAATCAAGCAACCTAGTACTAAATCTGTTCCATTTGATGGCGGGGTCCAACATTCCTGATATAGCTTCTGATCCTGAAAAAGGCATTCTTAAGGTGATTTCTTGTTTAATTACTTCTCTATCCATGTTAAGCCGTAATTTACTCTTATTCATTCTGAGACCCAACTTCAACTTTCCTTCTGTAGCTTCAAGAGAAGTTCCGGTTGGACTTGGACGATGAGGAGTCAATACATTTTTTCCAGGATCTTATCAACGAGAGTGTCAGTGCATTATTCCCACAAATGGTGGAAACCATTCATCGATGGGCTCAGTATTGGCGCTAACAAGACTCAAAACATTCTTTGAGGTGCAATACAGGTCAGCTGAACATATGCCCACCCACCTTTTATTCTGCAGATTATGGATATAATTATCTCAGAATAAAGACTTCAGATAAATTCCACTTCCTGGATCTTATGGGCTCACGAATCTGTGAGTGCCATCCCGGTGCTTGTTTGAAAATCGTCAAACTAGATAATTTTAATTTTCCTGACTTGTGTAGCTGAAAAGCTCCTGGCTTGGTTCGTGGTAAAACAGAATACAACTGTACAGTCTTCTGTTCTTCGATGTTTATTGTATAGCTTTCAGATCATTTATATTCTGTTGAAACAAATCATTGTGTTTGTAAAATTATAGTTTGGATCAATGTAAATGGTGAATGATGCTCTCTTAAACTGGCCTGGGGTGCTCCCAGAATAATGGTATCTGGACTGGCCACATTTTTCAGGTCGGTCTCGGGTCAAAGGTCCCTTGCAAGGTGAACGGCTAATTTTGTTGTCGATTTTTGTCCATGGCCTTGGTTTGCTTTAATAAATAGCACTCACTTTCCTGAAATTAAAACATGTAAAATGATCAAGAATTGAACCAAATGAAATTCGTGGATAAAATCGAAAGGAGCATTACAATGATGAAAAAACAAGAAAACTGAATCAGGTACCGTATTAAATTGTGTAAAGATTCAGCATAAGAATAAGAAAAAAAAGGGCATATTAATCAACTACCTGAGTAGTTACCAGAGTAGGCTCGGTGGTTTCTGACATTGTTTATCACTTGCTTTGCTTTGCATAATAACTTATAATCCAATGGCGTGTTTCAATCTGGCTTCACAACTCACAAGCTTACATAAAATAAATCCAACGGTGGAAAATGCATGAAGTACTAGCTACTTAAGGGACAATTTGATCACTAAAACAAAAGAGTAATGCTATTTAACATTAATATTACAATACCAATTTAGGTGGCATTAAATGTTATTAAATAAATCATATAATGTCACATTTAATTAAACTTACTATATAAGAGTAATGTTATTTGCAGTTGCTTACTATTGTAGTCGTCCTTGTAGTCGTCCTACGTTTGACATACATGCGACGGTTGGCGATTTGTAGACTCAATTTAGGTGGCATTAAATGTCATTAAATAAATCATATAATGTCACATTTAATTAAACTTACTATATAAGAGCAATGTTATTTGCAGTTGTTTATTACTGTAGTCGTCCTACGTTTGACATACATGCGACGGTTAGCGATTTGTAGACCCAATTTAGGTGGCATTAAATGTCATTAAATAAATCATATAATGTCACATTTAATTAAACTTATTATATAAGAGTAATGTTATTTGCAGTTGCTCACTACTGTAGTCGTCCTACGTTTGACATACATGCGACAGTTAGCGAATTGTAGACAATTACGATAGTGAACGACTGCAAATAACATTATTCATATAGACCGGTGTTAAATAGCTTTACTCACTCAAAAATGACGATTTCTTTGAGCTCAACCAACTTAAGATTTAATTTCATTTTGGCTATTTAGCTTTGATTTGTTACAATTTAATCATGCTACTTACGATCTTGTTTCAATATGATAATTTATGACCAAAACCATCCATTCATCACCAACAAAATGCACGACCAACCCTATACTTTCTCAATTCTTAATCAGCAGTTAATTTGCCTTAAAAAAGGAGTCGGGATTGCATAAAGTCAAATTTAAAGTTCTTAATTCACTCATTTGAATTTTCTTTTTGACCAAAAAGTTTGGCTTTCCACATTCAAGTAGGATTAATCGTTATCTTTGATCACGATTAAGACGAAATAGTGAAACCGAGAAAAAAATATGAAGTTGAATTATAGGATAAAAATTGAAGTGAGGGACCAAGACGAACTTCCCCTAAATAAAATATAAATAACCAAGGATCTAATTACACTATAAAATATAAATGTCCGCTGGTTCATAAATTTCCATCCAAAATAATTATAAATCCCTAGCGTTAATCTCAAGCAGCTCCATATTTCTCTCTCTAACTTCGCGTCCGAACTAATTTTTCAGGTATATCTATAATCTCTAAATACGTTTTATTCGATATGATTTACCTAGAGCTAATTTTTTTATTTAATATTTTTGTTTAGATATTTTTGAGTTTTGTTTGCTGGTTATTGATGTTTATATAGGTCTTTTTGTGACATATTTTTATTATGTTTTTTGTTTTTTGAGTTGGAAATGTTTGTATAATGAAAGCAGCTTTTGATTATTTGAGTTAAATTTTGCGGAACCAAGGATGCGAGTAATTGAGTTTTGCTACGTTTTTTTATGATCTGATCTCAAGATTTAGCATTCAAACCTTTTCGATCCAGTGGAAAATTTCGATTTTTTAATGTAATTGCCTACCTTCTTGATTAAATACAGTATTTTTTAGATCGGAGAATTCAATTTAATTTTTTTATGAAATTGTGCATGGGTTTAATGGTAGTCTATATTTTGATTTGGTTATACAGTTTTGATCTATGATCCATTTGATCTGGTAAAATTTTAGTAATTGGGTTTTTTATGCCGTCAGTTTTGCATTTTAGGCATGTTATATGCATTTTATGTCATATTTGAATTTGTTTAGGTTTAAATTTCTGGGGAAGGATAATTTGTGGAGATCAAAAGCGTGGACTAGAAATGTAGCATTTTGAAGTGAAAAAAGGCACTATTGTAGCTTTGATTGAGCTCTTATTTGGTGAAAATTGAAATTCAGATTTTAATTTAAGTCAAAGATAAAAATTAATTTTAACCATACATTATTTGGAACCCACAACTTTTCAACCACACAATTTCATCAAATTTTATTAAACATACTAAAATCTGATTTTAATTTCCACCAAACAGGGGCTGAATCAGAAGTCTACATTTGGGAGGGCATAGGCACACACAGTGTCTTGTGTATCCAGAAACATCAATGCCACTAGACTATTTCATCTTTTTTGAGAAATTGTTTTAGGATTGGTATAGTGATTTATAATTATATTGATTTTGAAAAATGGTATGTGTATACTGTTGATTATAATCCCACAGTATTTGATGTTATGACTGAAAATCACGTACGTAAATGCATATCTTTATATTCTTACCTAATTTCACTTCATTTCCTGATTATATATAGGGGTCAAAGGCAAGAAAGAGAAATGGGGTTGACATTCACGAAGTTGTTCAGCCGGCTTTTTGCCAAGAGGGAGATGCGGATTCTGATGGTTGGTCTCGATGCAGCTGGTAAGACCACCATCCTGTACAAGCTCAAGCTTGGAGAGATAGTCACTACCATTCCCACCATTGGTATGGCCTCTTAATTATGCAAACTTAATATCTCCATTACTCTTAAATACTTTGATCTTGGCTTTGATATGTTATGTACTTGTGAAAATGAAATTTATCCAATTTTCTTTTGTTTGTTTCAAACTGAATGCTGCTCTCTAATATTTACTTTCCTGGGTGGCTTACTATTGCTCTGCAGGTTTCAATGTGGAAACTGTTGAGTACAAGAACATCAGCTTCACCGTTTGGGATGTTGGGGGTCAGGACAAGGTGGAAAATTTGTTCTTAACTTGTCCCATGATTGATCTATGGCTATGATTTAGTTATCTATATTAATAAATTTCTATAAATTTTATGTGACATGATAAAACTTTTTGCCTCTCGTGGTGTTTCTTCTCGTCCATGACACAGTAGAAAGATTCATGTTCCTTAATTGAATTCTCATGCACTGATGCACATATTAATCAAATTATCCACTGACTTCCACAGATCCGTCCATTGTGGAGGCACTACTTCCAAAACACACAGGGTCTCATATTTGTGGTGGATAGCAATGACAGAGACCGTGTGGTGGAGGCAAGAGATGAATTGCATAGGATGTTGAATGAGGTAACTTGTCCTACTTTGTTCATATGACTTTTAACTTCTAAGACAAAGATTTTGTCGGAAAGAGGAGTGAAAAAAATAAATCTTATTTGGCCCAGTTTGTTGTAGGTAAAAATCGAATTTTTAGTAAATTTTGATAAAAGTTGATAAAATGTGTGGCTGAAAAGTTATGGGTCTCATGAATTGTGTATATATAATTAATCATTGTTATCAAGATTTTAAGCTACACCAAACAGGGGCCAGAAGTCTTTTTTGTTACCTTTCTTTTTTAATATCTTCTCAAGAGCTTCGCTGTCATCTTTTGTTTCTTCATTTCCACAACTACGAGTAAATAATTGGGAAAGAGATCATAAATCTCATTTTCATAATAGGTGTGAGCAGATACGAAAGGAGTTAGGTACAAATTGCAGGTTTTTCTAACCTAGGGGCCTTTAAATAAGAAATTATTTTTCTTATATTCTTTTTTCTTTTCTTAGGACACCGTAGTAGAATCTGTCTCCAAAATCATTACTAGTTAGTTTAGAGGAGTGACATCAACAATAAGCGATACACTGCATGATGTGAGATGGAGAACCAAGATAGATGTGCTTTTATGAGTTTATATATCTTGCAAAACTAACGATCCCCCTTTTTATTTTTTTATTTTTCTTTTTATCTATTTTTTGTAAAATCATGATAACTTTATTATAATCATACTGGGAGAGAGAGAATTCACAAGGTGTATACGAGACTGAAAGAGGGCTGAAGCTAGCAAAAAACTTCCTTCCAAGTATCTCAACTTATAATAAATTATTCATACCCTACTATCAGAAACCAAAAGAAATAGTCCAAATTATAAGGTAATTGACTAGTTAAGTAGCTGCTTTGCACATCACTCTTGAAGTTCACTATCTCCCTTTCTTCGATGATATATAAAATGCACAATTACCTAGTTTTTTCATTTGTTTTGAATTAATGAAAATAGAATAAGGTACGTTTGAAAATGAGAGCCCATAAAATAAATTTATTTATTTTAATTTTATCCGTGCACGTGCCAGCATCATTCGAGTGAGACTAGGTTTCTGAGTCGAATTCAATTTTTGTATGTATCTGCAAACGACTTAGGAAAGTTAATTTGCTGTAAAAACTGAGTACAGTCAGTTTATTACAAGCATTAGAAGTTTCTTTATCCAAGTAATAATGGGATTGGTCCTCACGGGAGTGGGAAAATAGAGGAAAACGTCATTACACTTGAACCTTTGGCAAGTTTGTAATCAGACGAACCTGAATCACTTTTGCGATTGCTGTTTCATTTAAGCCAATAGATGTTCTAGGTGGTTATATTCTTGAGCTTACATTGTCATGTTGACCTGTTGGCTGCTTGCTTCAGGACGAGCTAAGAGATGCAGTATTACTTGTATTTGCCAACAAACAAGATCTTCCTAATGCAATGAATGCTGCTGAAATAACTGATAAGCTCGGCCTGCACTCGTTGAGGCAGCGTCACTGGTACATTCTTAATCTTGATATTTTGGTGGTCCTTACCTTTCAGCTTTTTTAAATGTTTTATTGAACCCTTTTTATTCTCTCACTTGAAGGTACATCCAGAGCACCTGTGCTACATCTGGAGAGGGGCTTTACGAGGGGCTTGATTGGCTCTCTAATAACATTGCTAACAAGGCAAGTAGCACCTCACGTTAGTTCTTAAATTGTCATAAAAATAAACACTTGTGATGGCTTGCTACAAATTGCTCTCCATTTTATTATTACTTTACTAGCTGCGCAGTTGTTGACATCCGTTCCATTCTGCAGGCATAAAACTTTATGCAGTTACTTATGCCGAGTTGATGATGGGTGGAGGCGGTTCTTATCTAGTCTTATATCTCTAGTCTGCGTGGTTATGGATTTTTCACTTTTCATGTCTTTTTTCGTTTAGGACCTTTATAATGGTTGGCTGTGATGTGCTGGTTTGTTTTATATGATAAAAAATGTTTGTTTAGATTTGAATGTAATGCTGTTAAACCCGCATATGAATCGATCGAAGATCACCTGTTTTGATGGTTAATATTTTTGTGCTCATTCATTTTGTGGTGTTGCTTTTTTATCACGAGTAATAGCATGTTGATGTATATGGCCCGTGAGTGATTTAAGCAATAGAAGCTGCTTAACTCGAGTGCAGACTATGGAAGTTTTTATAAAAGAGACTTTCTCGACCGAAGTTGAGTGAAGGATTTCCATTGGATCCTTGACGCATTCAGAAGGTCGTAATTGAGTTCATTTAAAAGGAAGTGTCTTTTCTTTGTAAGGTTTGTAGTCTAAGTAATAGTGTGTGAATAAATTATCATTTTCACGAGAATTAAATAGTTGATTTGATTTCAATTAATACCAACTCTAACCGAATATCAAAACGAGTGATTTTGAATATTATTAATTAAAGAGAAAATGTCCCAAACCCTTCATTGAGTTGCACCTTTTATTCAAACATTTCATTTGTGATATTCACATTCTCAAACCTTTCAATTCATTGTAGTTGGAGAATTTCAGTTGACCAGAAAAATAAAAAATATAGACTGAGTTGACCAATTTTAGAAGGACAAAATTGTAATTTTACATTTTCCACAAAATATTTTTAAAAAAGAGATTTAAAAATATTATTCATCTTCTTCCCCAAATCTCCCACCCCGTAACCACCACCACAACTGCATGTGCATAAAAATGATAGACACGACTAGCATATTCTTATCTTTCATGTCTCCTTCTTGTGCATAAAATCAAAATATTTCAATCCCCAAATGATTAAATCCATATGATATTTACAACAAACAGACACATTATCCATAAAGTTTTCAGTTAATTAAACGAGAAGAACAAAAATTTTAGAAAGGTTTTAGGAGCTGTGTTAGAGATATACAATTATTACTTCAAATGATAATTTGAGGAAAATGCTTCTTGTACATAACTATTTACATAATTCTAAAGATTAAGGTGAGGTGTCAAGTGCTATAAGCGAATTTTGCACGTCCTTTCAAATTACCTTAGCCCAGTACTTGTTTTGGAGATATTATGAAGCAATTACAAACTTACGTTTATGTTATAGTTTAGCTTTCAGTAGTGTTTGCTTTAATTATCATTTTTATGATGTTGTGATTCTCAATTTATGTCGATAAGAGAATTTTATATATATGATTGTGCAGAAAAAACCATCTCATTGGGTATAATTCATTGTACTCGTTAATAATTTTAGGTGAAAATTAATGTATTGGACGGCGATGAATGGATTAGCGTGCTATCGACCACATATTTTCGTTAGAAAGTACCTTAAATATTAGTATGATAGGATTTTCTTAAATGTATTTTATTTTTTGGACGCATGATTTTACTTTGTAAAGAGTGAAACACTCTTTTGAATCTTTGTATCATTTTACAAGTTTGGGGTTATTTATATTTCATAAAATCCAGCATTCCGCCATTACTATAAAAAAATTACTACAATTTGTATAATTTGAAATTTTGAATTTCAGCATAATTCCAATTGAAAAATGGCCATTTGTGAGTTATCTATGGTGCAGAAATAAATTCATGTTGATGTAGAATTTATTAGTTTTATTTTTTTAACCACTCTTGTGCCAATTCCCTCGAAGTGTATGGAAATAACCTCAAACGAATTGCATCACTCACAACGCTTGAATATTTATAAATGCTACTAAGAAGCATTTATAAACTCGATAACGATGATACTTGTTTAAACTCAAATATCAATGTACCTATTTCTTTTCGTAATATTTCTCGAGCACTACTAAACATATCTCGTATGTGAACCTAATATATGTAAGTGTTATGTAGGGGTGGCAACGGGATGCTAAGAAATTCCCCGCCCCGTTACCCATTTAAGGCAAGGCAAGGCGGGGCGGGGCCCTTGCCCAGTTTACTACCCGTTTAATCTTTTATTTTTTATTTTGATAATTTATTTTTATTGCCCATATTCATTAGATTTAGACAAATAATTTTAATTGCTATTTTCTATTAGAACTAATGAAATTTTTCATTTAAAGTATTGAATTCTAAAAAAAAAAAAAAATTTAACCGGGTGGTGCGCCCGTTACCAGTCCCCGCCCCGAACCCCCTCGAGGCAAAATTCCTCGCCCCGAATACCCGGTTAAGCGGGTTATCCCTGCCTCTTATCCCCACCCCGTTCGGGGCGGGGCCTCGCAGGTATCGAGTTTGTCAAATTTTTTTATCATCCCTAGTATTATGTCTTAAATCTAATTGATTTAGGTTGTAAACATTTTTAATATATTTAATGTATTTATTTATAACATATATATTATTTAATTAAATTAATATTCTAATAAATTAAATAATAAAATCAGTATGTTCAAGTCTTGGTAACTTGTTAATCACAATGAGTTATGATTGTGAAATACAAATTAAATGACTGAATTTTAAATTATTCATAGTCATAAGCAATAACGAGATACGAATATCGTTTTTTCCGGATAAACTATCACATATGAAGTGAATAGCCGATCTCACAAGTTAAAATGTAATGACATTTAAATGGACACGTGAATATTATGTTATAAGAACAAAACAATGGAGATTCGTTGGAGAGATTCCACATGGATAACTATCTGATTGTCAGTGGTTTATCTCTAACATTCAGTAGTGGAATTGAAATTTTGACTTAAGGTTATCATAGTGTCTTATATGAAGACAGTCATATTTTCGTGATTTTAGATGTTGTTCTGTCAAGAATCACTAATACGACATTGTTCGATATGTCAAGAATCATATGAATGTTATGAATAATCATAAAGGATTCGGTACTCTTAGATAATAAGAGATTATGATTTGCATTTCGTTCAATTAAGTTGATAACGAATTCCTTGGCTAAGGTATATTCATAAGTCGAAAACTTACATTGACTTAATAGTAGGATTAAATATGATCTATAATTGAGATTGACACACTTCATATCTCTTAATTAATCGGATCATATTGATGAATGGATTAAAGTTTCACAGTAAACGAATAAGTTTAGTTTTTTCATACCGCGTGACATTTATCTTTATATGTATTGTTCGACACGTTGCTAGATATCAATATGGGATGATGAGCGTGAGTTAATAATAATTTAAAAGGGAATTTAATTTATTGATTTTGATTGAATTAAAATAATAATTCACGTGATTCAATTAGAATTAGATTTGTACTCTAATTTAATATTTAATTAGCATTTGGTGTTAATTAAATTATCTCACTTTAATATATTTTTGGAAATAGAGCTGGGCTCTAATTTGTCATTTAATTAGAATTTGATTTTATTAAATTATCCCCCCTAAAATTTTTATGGAATTAGAGTTTACTCTAATTTGATATTTAATTAAAATTTGATTTTAATTAAATAGTTTCACATTATAATTCTAGAATTAGAGTTGGACTCTAATTTGGTATTTAATTCAAATTTGATTTTAATTAAATAAACCCGCTAATTTATTTATTTATTTAATTATTTAGTTGTTCCCTTCCATTTGTCTAAATTAATTTAGACGACATTAATTGCTAGAAACTTGAAATATGTTTGTATATATTCACATATAATACTATATATTATATAAGAATGCATTTATATGATGAATGTTTAAGTAGTGGATGCTTATGGAGTAGATCATATGTATGTGTTGAATGATTAGTTTTTTCAATTTTTGTTATTTTGGGGCCTACGAGCTCTTATTAATTTTCGACCTGAGTCCTTTTTTATTATTATTATTATTATTATTATTATTATTATTATTATTATTATTATTATTATTATGAGCTTGGGTGTCCAATTCTTTTAGGCCGTGTGCCAACTAGTATGAGATGTATATTGCAGGTGGACTAATTGAAGATGCAAGAAGATGGGGAAACCATAGAGATTGAGCATTATATGATTCAATGTTGTACTCTAGGAACTAACCAACTAGTCTTCCTTATGCCTCGAGAAGACTAGATAGTAAAAGTCCAAACTCGTGCACACTATTATATGTATGTTTATTTGTATACTAGATGTATGATAAAATATAAATAATATTACGATGAGACCTTTGCTTGATAAATCACTCGCTAAAATATGAAGTCAATTTATAATTCATCTTCCAACATTATAGTGAAAAATTAAAGTCTTCAATCGATCTCAACTTGATGAGTACACTTAAGGCTAGTCTATTATAGATATGCTTGACACTATGAAATATTAGATATTCATGAATGATGAGTTTGACTTATTTAAAATTTATTTTTTGTTGAGTACACTCAAGAAGATAAATTTTAGAGGTATGTTAAGCGAACACAAAAGATGTGTGAAGACAATGAGTTGTCAGCTTAATGATCTGGGAGTTGTATGGAGATACAATTGATAATAGTATCTACCCAAATATTTTATCTTTTGTTGAGTACACTCAAGAAGATAAATTCTAGAGGCGTATTAAGCTAACACATAAGATGTGTGAAGACAAAGAGTTGTCAGCTTAATGATCTGGGAGTTGTATGGAGATACAATTGATAATAGTATCTACCCAAATATTTTATTAAGGCTTATTAAGTACACTCAAGGTCTTAATATAACAAATGTGATTCCAGTCCACTGGGAATCAAGTACTGATTCTATCAATTTATGTGAAATGATCATAAATTTGAGTTAAACAGTGGGAAAATAATTAATTAATAAACGACCATGTTAAATTAATGGATGCATTTCTATATATTATTCTTTTATTTTTCGTCATTTACGTTTATTGAATTATGAGTAATCATATGAATTTGAGTTGATTAACACCACAACTTGAAAATTGTTTTTAGGCATGAGAAAATTGGTTATGTCTTCGGGTAGCCTTTTCTAGAGACACGTGCTAATGACTCGACTAGGGAAGAGGTGTCTCCTATAATAAACACAGTGATGACCATAGTACTACAACATGTGTGATATTTGTAGTTATGTCACATGAGTTACAAAAGCAACATGAAGGTATAAATGCTAACACGATGAATTTTATCTCAAGGTGTTGAATGATGAACCATCATGTGTGGAAAGATATGACGTTTCCTAGCAACTATACTAGCGTATAATGGCAGAAGGATATCTAGTTAGTGCTCATGCACAACATATAGACTTGGTTCTACATTGGGAAGTTGTCTCAATTGAATTCAGTCATGGACCATGAACAAAGTATAGACTTGAATATCCTACCAGAGAGTTATTCATAGATAATTATGAATTTTAATATGAATAAACTCAAGTGCACACTCCAAGAGTTGCTAAATATGTTCAAGACTTTTAAGCCGTACATTAAAGCTAGTAGTAGGCAAATATTAGTCATTGATTCCTCTAAGGGCATTACGAGGAAGTCTAAATGAGGCTTTGGGAAAGTATCTAAGATGACTAAGACAGTCAAATCAAATAAGGACATTATTAAGTCTGATATCATTGTAGAATGAAAGGTCATTGGAAAAGAAATTGCAAGGCTTATGTCATTTCATTAGCTTCTTGATTATTAAATACAAGATCTGGATTTCATAATTGTATAGATATCAAAAACTAAATAGAAGTAGACCACTACAAAAGGGAGAAGTTGACCTACATATTGAATATGAGCAAAGTTTGCTACTTTGCCTGTAGGTGCATATTTTTTGGCATTACTTTTAGGTTTAGTATTAGAATTAGAGAAATGTTATTCCGTTCATACAATTACCAAGAACATTATTTAAATTTCATATTTGAACGTGGTTTATTTTAAGATGTCAAGGACAATTGCAGTTCTTTTTATCTTGATAAAATTTTAATGGTTATGATAAATAACAAAATGACATTTATATTCTAAGTACCAAGAATTCTATAATGAGTATAGAAATTAAAAGGCATAAAAGTGATAACCTAAATATTACATAAATCTAATATTATAGGCTTGGTCAGATAAATGAAAAATACATTTCCAAATTACATAGAGATCGATATTTGGAGTCAAATAATTTCAAATCATTAGACAAATGTGAATCATGTGTGTATGGACCCATGTCAATTAATTTTAAATGACGTTTCTCATATTTCATCACATTTACTAATGACTATTTCATAAATAGTCATGCATAGATGAAACTTAAGCTTGAAACTCTTGAAGGTTCAAAGGATTCAAACTAGAAGTAGAAAAGCAATTAGGTGAAGATATTTTCACACTAAGATCTGATAGAGGAGAATAATATTTTAAATGTGAGTTTTTAGATTATCTAAAATAGAATGAGATTCTATCATAGTGGACTCTGTCACATACATCGCAACATAATAGTGTATCTAAATGGAGAAATCAAACACTATTAAATATGGTGTGATCAATGATGAACCATACAAACCTCCCAAAATCATTTTAGGGTGCTACGCACTAAATCGATTCACATCTAAGTCGGTTGACAAAATTCGATACGAGTTATTGAAAAGTAGAAGGCCCAACTTGTCTCATATTAAAGTTTGGGACTGTAACGCTTATGAAAGCGCACTAAATCGGATAAATTTGAAGCTAAATTCGATAAATGCATATTTGTGGAATATCCAAAAGAAACAATTGGATATCATTCTATAATCCCATTGAGAAAAAAATGTTTGTCTAAAGACATGCTACATTTCTAGAGGAATAGTTCATTTTAGGAGAAGACAGTAGAAGTAAAATAGATCTTGAAGGAGATCAAGAATCCACAGATATAGTCGATAGAGTCGCGCAATTACTAAGCTTAATACATAGTGATATATATGGACCCATGTCAATTAATGTTAAATAAGATTTCTCTTATTTTATAACATTTATTAATGACTAAGATATGGTTGATGAGGAAAATATTTTAAATGTGAATTTTTAGATTATCTAAAATAGAATGAGATTCTATCATAGTGGACTCCGCCACAACCCGCCGATAGGGTAAAACTGATAGGCTGTAAATAAGTTTATAAGAAAGAGGTAGACATGGATGGAAACATCCATACATACAAAATAAGACTAGTAGTAAAAGAATTACAAACAAAGACAAATAGTTAACTATGATGAAACCTTTTCACTTATAGCCATACTTAAGTCAATTCAGATTTTCCTTGAAATAGCTGCATACCATGACTATGTGTTATGGCAAATGAATGTTAAAACTACATTTCTTAACAAGAATTTGCAAAAGAAAGTATATATGACACAACTCAAAAATTTTGAATTCAAATATGCTTATAAGGTATGCAAGCTTGATGAATCCATATATGGATTAAATCAAGCTTCTTCAATATGGAATCTTCGCTTTAATGAGAAAATCGAAAAGTTTGATTTTATAAAAAACGAAGATAAACCATGTATTTACAAAGAGAACAAGTGGGAATGTTGTCGTATTTGTGATATTATATGTAGATGACATATTATTAATGAGAAATGACGTCCCTATGCTTTAATCAATGAAATTGTGGTTGTCGAAGAATTTGTTCATAAAAGATACGGGATAAACAACTTGATCTATAGAGATAAATTTAGAAGATTGTTTGACCTACCCTAATCTATATAGATAAAATCTTAAGAAGATTTTATATGGAGAAAATGAATTGAGAGTTCATTGATACACTGATGTTCATTTCCCGATGGACTAGGATGATAACAAATCTCAATCAAGATATGAGTTTACTCTTAATAATGGAGCGGTTAGTTGGAAAGGTTCCAAACAGAAAACAATTACTGATTCAATAATAGAAGCCTAATACATAGCTACTTTAGAAGTAGAAAATGTTGTGGTCTGGATCAAAAAGTTCATTAATGAACTTGGAGTAGTTCCTAACATTTTTTATCATATACTTTTGTATTGTGACAACAATAGAGTCATCGCACAAACGAAGGAATTAAGATCTCATCAATGATCTAAACATGTGTTAAGGCGGTATCGTCTCATCTGAGAGATAATACAAAGAAATGATGTAAAGAAAGAATGAGTTCAGACAATTGATAATATTGCAGATCCATTGATAAAGAGTTATCATAGTATAAATATGATCGTCATGTAAACTCTTATGCTATTAGATACATAAATGATTGTATCTAGTGAAAGTGGGAGTTTGCAAGTGTTATACCCCGTGTCTAATTGATTTAAGTTGAAAACACTTTTAATATGTTTAATGCAGTTTTATGGCATATCTATTATTTAATTAAATTATTATTCAAATAAATTTTATAATAGAGTCTGTAGATTCAAGTATTGGTAACTTATTAATCATAAAGAGTTGTGATTGTGAGATATAAATTACATATGATCGAATCTTAAAGTATATGTTGTCGTAAACAATAATGATATACGGATATCATTATTACGAATAGACCATTACTTGCGACATTTCTCACTTTTAAAGTGAGTAGCTGATCTGACAAACTAAAATGTAAAAACGTTTAAATGGACTTTTAATAAGTATGTGAGTGTCAGTGGTTGATATCTAACATTGTGTAGTAGAATAGGTCCTTCGACTTGAGGTCATCATAGTAACTTATATGATGACAACCATACTTTGGTGATTTTGGATGTTACTCTGCCAAGAGTCGCTAATACATCATCGTTCAGGTATGTCAATAATCATATGAAGGTTACTCTTAGATTGTAAGAGATTATGATCTACATTTTATTTAATTAAGTTGATAATGAAATTCTTGACCAAAGTATACTCATTATGTCTAAAGAGTTTTCGACTTACTTTGACTTAATAGTGGAATGGAAGATATGATCGATACTCAAGATTGATACACTTTATATCTCGTAATTGATCGGATCATATTGACGAAAGGATTAAAGTTTCACGGTAAACGAACAAGTTTGATTTGGTCATACCACTTGGCATTTTTCGTCTTATGTATTGCTCTACACATTGCTAGATGTCAATCTGAGACGACGAGTGTGAATTAATAATAAATTATAATGGAATTTAATTTATTGATTTTGATTGGATCAAAATAATGATTCACGTCATTAGACATAATGCTCACAAACCTAATGGACAACACATAAAAGGTAAACTAGAAGAATGAGATATACTAATTAATTAATTGACAAGCATTGAACAATTAATTAATTGGATTAATTAATTTATGGTTCAAGTTTAATTAATTAGATTAATTACATATTGGACCGAGTAAGGGACGAGTCAAGCCCAATTAAACTTCTATTAATAAAATGTTAGGACTTCAGAAAATATAACATTTCATTATCTTGCCAGCACAAAAAAAGAGAAACACTAATTCTCTCATTCTTGTTCTCTGTGTGAATTTTCATTGGATGGTGGACAATTGGACCATTGTGGATTGCAGATCAAAATTATTCTTCGCATAATTAATTAAATATATAATTCTTATCACAATTTTTTTCTAAATATAAAGAAGATCCTTGATGAAAATTGAAATATTGTTTAAATTTCCCTATGTATGTTAATTAAATTCCCAACAATATCTCTATATGAAGATTGCAAACATTTGATGAAGCCTTTAATCACTGGACATTTAATTAAATTATGCAATATACATAGATATGTTTGTATTCACTAGTGGACCCTTAAGCAATCGTTATCATGTGATATACTCTTTATTCTTTCTCTCGAATAACAAAGACCACTTATCAATGCAATTAAGGATCAATTAATTGAAAACATGAACCATATCACGACCATTCAAACAAAACAAGCATTAAACGTTAAAATCTTGAAATTATAATTAAAACATCATAATATTAGGTTTATCGTCGGTGATTGAAATTTTAGTTGAGTGTTATAAAGTTACAAATTTATAATTGAACATTGAGACATCACTCAAATTTTAATTGTAGAAAGAAAAAGGAAAAAAAAAAAAAATTTGAGTCCTTGAATCGTTCTTGAACAATCTCCTTTTGCCTTCTTCTTCATCGTCTAAAATTCAAGCAATAATCATCAATTGCATGTATGAATATTTATTGTTCCTCTTGTTCTGTCCCCGTCTGTTGGTAACCTATTTTCAGTCCTCAAAGTAGGTTAAAAACGAGTTTGAATTGTCAAGAAAAGGTTGAGTTGAAACATGAAACATAATTTTTCAAATCGGAATGCATAATCAGTGGCGGATCTAGAATTTTGAGTGAGTACAGACGGTCGTTGACCGTTGACCGTCGTAGTAATAAAATATTAAAAATTAAATATAATAATTATTTTGCTAAAACTAAACATATATAATTTTATTATATATATGAACAATATTCACCAAATGACATAGTTGTCAGGGTTCTTATAAATCAAAGGAAGAGCATACGTTCGAATTTTTACAATTACATTAAAGGGGGTCACATGTTTGAATCCCCTCCCTATTGCATTAGTTTTGTTAAAAATTATAGAATTAGAAAAATTATACAATAAATTGGTTTGAAAGGGATTCAATTACTTAGACATCCAATTTGTATGTATAACCTCTAAACAACTACGCTACAATTAATATTTGAAAATAAAATGAATCACCAGATATATAACCTCAAAGTGTAAAAAAAAAAAAAAAATTTCTGGGGGGATCCAGCAAGGGTGGCCGCCGGGGCTTGCCGGGTGCTAGGTCCGCCCCAGTGCACAATGCGATCTCATAGTTATGCGTCTAAAGCTGCAAGATTTCACTTTAATCTCCTTGCGATTAAATGGAAAGATCCTTGGGATCATAAGCCTTCTTTCTTCGACTTTGTTCGTTTTGATCCCGAACTTCCTTCTTTGGTTAAGCTCGAGTCCTCTTTTGTATTCGTCATGAGGCCTTCAACTTCCAATTGTATCTATTTTTATTCATGTCGTCCAAAATTGTCCATCCTTGATCCGAAGCAAATTTTGGTGATTTGCAATTAAGTCTCCGTATTTTCACAATTGTTCTACGTTAGTCCCCTTTGACCGATTTCCACTCATTTTTATCATTTCCCATCTAACATCGAATTTCATTTAAAACAAAATTAAGCGGTAATTCTATCAACATGACTCACAAACATCCACTTTTGAAAGCCTGGATAAATATGAAATATGAGACTATTCAAACTTAGGCAACTAGAATGTTGGTTAAGGTTTGACATTAACTTATAAATAAATAAGATTAAAAATTAATTAATTAATTAATTAATTAAAGTTAACTAGGAACCTATCCTATATTCATGTCAAAACCCAAACTAAATCTTATAGCATTATTTTCGTTCGTCGTGGGTTAGTACGCATGGCTTCGAAAATATCCATAGCATTACACCATTGCACGTGCTAATTAATGGATTGATATTTGTTTGCGAAGGTGATATGCATGAATTGTTAATCATATAATTGCGCACAAGAAAACAATACATATATAGACAAGTGGGTGAATTGTTCAGCACCTCAAAGGTGGAAGTCAATTCTCAGCAACTTGTATAAAAAGGTACTTGGAAGAATATTAGTATATATCACAAAATTATTCAAGGATAGGTAACATTTATGTTGGCTCTCATAAATTACAACCTTTTAAAATATAAAGTTACAACCCTGAAAGTGAGGATCAGATTCCCCAGCACTTGTAATTCCTGCAATAACCTTTGAATATACATTCATAAATAAATAAAGTTATCGTCTCTTGAATAACAATAATTAAACGATGTACGTGTGATAAGTTTTCATATTAGGTAGTTCGACATGTTATCAGAATAGACAAATGTCACGAGTTCAAGTTTAATTGTCTCCTGTTTAATGTAATCGTGTATATGGGAGATTTTGATTGAATTAAATGAACTCTCTCTATAAGTGAAGGGCGCGAAATTAATATTTAAATGGTATACATATGAATTGTTTAGATGTAGTGATCCAACAATAACATAACTTTTTGAAACATAGTGTTTAATGTATGTCGTATCAAAACATGCAAAGATAAACATAAGAAACAAAGATATCAAGTAACTAAGTTCAAGTATTGCCGCTACCTATTTATATAAATTTCACGCGTTAAGCATTTGAAGAAAAACAAACACGATCTGTACATTGAAGAATGCGTGTATTGAATAAAGTTTATTACTTCTCTAACAATTTAAGGATTGAAGATAGATATAAGAATAAAATACTCATCCACTCTATAACGAATTTTCAGACAATGTGATTTATTATAATATAAGAACAAACAAATCTTTGGAAATCAAATCTCATAGTTGCATATTTATGAAAATTTTAAGTGTTGGGCTTTGGATAGAAATGAATCCCACATGCAGGCTAAAGTATGTAATACACGAATAAATTTCTCTACTTTACAATAATTTTAGCTTTTACACAAAATTATCATCACTTCAACCAAGTATTAATGTATGTATATTGAAATTATTGATAGCTTTATGATTCAAAGTATTATCCTGAATTGCAATTATTTCCTCAAAAACTATCTGTACTGGATCTTGTCCTCAAGAATGCGACTTCACTTTCAAAATAGATGAAAAAATTGGGATGGCTGTCCTCTTGAAGTATCAAAACATAGGGCAAAGGTTTGGACAATGAGGTCTGCTAACTAATTATTCTTCAATTTATCTATGTTAATTTACACATTTAGTCACCCATCGTGAAAACGTCCAAATCTTCATTAAACCGTTACGTGATTCTCACACACAGTTGTTCATCTTTACAAGACTGGATTTTGTTTTCCAATTTCGATTGGTATCTAGAATGGGGCATATTTTCATGCTGGTGCTAAAATTTCAACTTTTTTTTTTTGTAGTAAGAGACATGCAACCATAATGAAAAGTTGAGAACTCTTACTCGGCTAATAATGCAACTTATATTTTTGGAGTAAATAAATTTTTCTAATATAAATTGTGTATATGCATGTGTATCCATGCATTTCCAGCAGTCCCCCAAGGACCACATCTATAATTTCATGTTAGAATTTGGGTGTGACCCGAATTCTTTGTTGAATATAATTGAAAGTTCTAATTAAAGTACACATTAATTAGAATTCTATTTGGAATATAATTGTGAAATCCTATTCAAGTTTTCTTAGTAAATTCTAATTGAAGTTCTACTTAAAAGCCCATTGAGAGTGAGAAATTGTGTTGGACGTGAAGAAGACTTTGCAATGAAGAAAAATGTTATTAAAAAGAGTTTGGGTTGGAGACGAGGTGCCTAGGCGCCGCCTGCTATAAATAAAACAGCAAGGCCGATGCCGTGGCGCCACTTGTTCTGCTCTCTTCGTTGTTTTGGTCTCCTTTTTTCGTTTTGGACTCCATTTTTGATATTCTACTTCATGTACAACTTTACTATAAGGTTTGGATGCCTCCTACTTATGTTCCCTATATATAGTTGACTCTTCATTTTATTTTAGAACAAGTTAGAAGTTGTTAGACAAATCATTAACACATAATCTTTGTATTATTTCTCTATATTATAATAAAATCTCAATTCTCTACAAATTATTTTATTCTTGTGTTTTTGTGATCAATTACTTCATATTATGCCTTAATTTCTTATCTTTTCACATCAAACTGGTATTAGAGCATTCCAATTTTCATAACATTTCACATGAGAGAAAGATATATACGTCTTCTCTTACGGTTGAAGTGAAAAATATGTCCTTTTACTGAGAGTTTGCCACATTGCAAATTAGTATAGATCCACAAATACTTGTACATATCAACTCTACAATAAATTGTGAGTCTTTGTCTAATGTCATCTAATCTGTTGTAACAAGATTGCATTAATATTCTTGTACATAAACTATAAGCTTCTTTATTTTGCCACATGACCGATTAATATAGATCCATCCACAAACGACGAACTTCTTTACTTTGCACATGGTCGATTAACGGAATGTAGACTTTATGAATACCTTTTAAATTTCGTCTATGTCAAAAGTCCTCTGTTTATTTATTGCTAATTAACAAGGAGAACACCGATGAACTATGAACATGTTTATTGTTTTACGAGGTCAGATTGTTCTTCAAAGTTCGCAATATGTGGATGTTACACGAACAACCACAGATATCAACAATTTAAAAACTTTTATAGAACTTCTATAGCACAAAGATCTATGGTAGATTTCGTAACAAATAAATACAAATTCATACTGCTATTACGTTTAAGTTCTTTACAGTACGAACAATTATAGCTCCGACTACTTCTGATTTTTCTAGGGGCATATTTGGTACTGCAATTTGGTACATATTGAAAACTTCAGTTGCAACCATTTTTACAGTCACTTGAGTCTTTATTAATTCCACTAGAACTATTATCTTAGCTAAATTAAAGACTCTTTAGTAGGTTATTGAAGTTTCTTATAAACTACATGGGATTTAGGACTACGAAATTTCCATATCTAACCAATAGCTCCGCCACTCCTCTATGGGTGCTCAATTAGGTCGCGTTAACGTCTCCTCGTAAAACAATTAGATTCTTAACACTTAAAATAAATTATATTTATTTTGATGCACTCATATCTCTTTTAATTTGTTTTATTGAAATAAAATCTTTAGTTTGCTCTCATGCTCTGTTGCACGAACAATTTAACTAGGGTAGTGTGTCCACGTTCGACGCGTGTTAAATACCGGCACTCCTTGAACACTATCAGGATCTCTTTTTTTTTTTTTTTTT
>CAIGRT010112781.1:0-24084 GCA_903798405.1 Fraxinus platypoda | reverse complement strand
ACAATATTGTCTAAACCCCTGACCTTCGACAACGCTAAAAGGTAGCTCATCAATTATTATTTTCTTAGCACATGCAAGCCTACATTCTTCTTTATTAAAGCCAACAGCTATAAGATTATTCACATCACCCTCAGTTGCACTTTTTTCCCTTTTATCTTCCATCCCTTTTATCACCCTCAGTTTTCGATTTTTGTGCAAATTATTTTATTGATAGAATGTGTAGTTGAAAATTAGTATAGAAAAAATGAATTATTGGATAATGAGGCTCAAACGGGGACTAACTAAATGAGTCCAAAAGCAACCGGGATCTCAAAAGCTCCTTTCGACTTTTCAAAAGTCTTGCCAAACGGGCTCAATTGATTGGACCTTCACGCTGCTCAAATTAATCAATTACAGTTGAGTTCATTTTTTTAATGCTATATATGAATTTATTTACGTTCCTCTTCCAAACTCGATTCCATCAAAACCACATGACAAGGTAGAGTTGAACTAAAATTGAGTTTATTTTTTACAACCCAATTTGATATCATATAAGACTATTCGTTTAGAGACAACTTTCTTTGTATGAATTTCACTAAAAGTTTGTACAATAAATCAAATATCTAAAAGACTGGACAAGTTTTAAGCGTCTTCAAAAAAATTTATTATCTAGATTGTTGTAGTCTCTTGGTTTTTTATTTTATTTTTAATTATTGAACTTCTAGTGGACATCAAATATGTATAAAATAAAACTCAACAAAATACAGAGGCTTAAGTTCTAATTAAATATCCCTCTCTTTTTAACACTGAATTTTGCTCGCTCAATTTTAGAAACGCTAAATTTCAATTTCATTTCCATTCAAAAATTCGAAGTTCAATGACGTAAACCTGCAACATTTAAAGCGTACAAGGGTATTAGGGGGTCAAGGAAATGAAGAACACCCGAACTAGTCAACCTTCCTCGAGCGATTTAAATCCTTGAATTCTTCTAGAAATGACTTCACTCGGCATATAATTTCTTTATTTCCCATTTTAGTACAATTTAACGAACAATCACTAAAGTATTTAGGCCCTGTTTGATTGCCTAGAAAATGAGTGGAAAAAGAAAAATGAGTTCGTTACTAATATGAGTTCGTTACTAAAGTATTTAGGCTCTGTTCATTTTTTTTTTTTTTTTTGAAGTAATGGCAACAAATTCTATCATCCATTGTAAAAAGAATTTTCTTTTTTTTTTTTGGTAATTGGGAAAAATTTTAGACTCAATGGTAAAAAAAATTATCACTTTTATTGACATTTTTAATGCAAAACAAAGTCAAACGAATGTTATTCAGTATGGTAATTTTTTCTAATTAAATTAATTAATTTATTTTTTACTTTTTGGTAATTGGAACAAATTCTAAACTCAATGGTAGAAAAAATTATCACTTTAATGGACAATTTTAATAAAAAACGAAGCCAAACGGACACCAAACTTTCAACATTTTCCAGGTGAAAAATTATGTCAATCAAACATAATTAATTACAATTCTCAATAAAACAAGTTCTAGGCAATTCAATTTCCAGTAAAACATTTTCTTTCCACCAATTTTCCACATTTGTAATCAAACGGACCCTCAATAAAAAATTTCAATACCAATTCGAGTCAATTTGGTATAAAGAGAGAATTGTATATCATAAACGAAAGTACAAAACCTTCTCATAAAATAACGTTAATATTCGCACTTCATGTTGTCTTAAAGTAAATTGTAGATGCTTACGGTGGAGAGGAAAGATAAAATAAAGAAAAATGTAATTGTCTGTCGATTTTTACTTGCCAAATGCGTACAACTGTGGATTCCCATTCGAGAAAAGCTTTATGCACCACGTTGATGCCTCCCAACTAGACCGGTTCATACCTACACATTAGGACATTAATTTTAAGACAAATAACAACCGTTGAATCATCACATTCTTTTTTAAATTTTAATTCAACAATAATTATCCGCTGGAAACTTCAAACCAATAATAAACTTTGAAAAATAAGTAAAGGATAAGAGACGAAAAAATGGTTAAACCAATTATTCTTTTAATTTTCCTTTTTGTTATTTTCTAAATTTGAGAAAACGACGTGTACTTGTGCGCATTGAATATTCACTGTATCAGAACTTTTCGAGACATTGACCTTCAAATTCATTTTCACATCAACTGCGAGCAAGGCTTTTCCAATTTTTGATAGCATTATAATTATTCGCTCATAAATTATTCGGAATTTATAACCATTATGTGAGAATTTATTGGTCCGAGAGGAAAAAGAGACATAAAAGTGACCGATATTAGCAACGAACTCATTTTTATTTTTATTTTTTTATTTGTACATTTTTTTAAAGAAAAACAACATGATGTTTTCAGACATGATTTGTTCCCCAGTTTCTTACATTGTTCCTTTTTTTTCCCTGTTGTTAATGTTCATGTTCTTGTTAGATTTTGTAAAGTATTAATAATATAATCCTAGCATTTCATCCCTCCATGCACCAGACGTCTAACACGAAAATTGAATTTAGGACAACTCAATTCAAGAGTGTACATCAATGACAATACTATAGTTTTGATTTTCGAGCTTAAAGAGTTTGAAAAGGTAGAGACGAGTTTAGATTTGCTGTCAAAAGTTGATTGTCCAACCACTCAATGATTATTTGACACATCACTTTAAATTAGCATGTCTAACTTTTCTCTCATTGTCATTTGTGCTTAAAAATAAGTGTAAAATGAAATGTCAATTTTAGACAGCAGATCTCAACTCGAGTAGAGACAGCATAAAAGGAAAACCCCAGCTTCAGGATCCCGAATCGCAGTTTACTATTATTGCATAAAAATGGCAATCTAGGTTCAAATCATTAACATTGATCAATTTCAAGATTAAAAAACGCAGGGTTGCTGAAATTGACTATTTGAAAGGCAAGCACAATATAATCGACCTGTGTAATTATTGTCGCAAAAGTTCAAACCCGTATTGTCAGAAGAGGCGTTTGTCAAAAGCCTGAACTCAAAAGATTTGATCCTGTATCCGAAAACTAATAGAATTTGATTATTTTCTGATGTAATTACCAGATTATGGGCCATCAATTTCCAACATTTGGAATGTAAATTTTGATATCTATGACTTCAATCAGAAAACTTACGATTAATCATCCATTCAGACAGCGGCTTTTCTTAACGGTTACTGATGAAGTAGCCGAGATAAAAAGCTTTGGTTGATTAGTTGGAGATGGAAAAAATGAGTAATGCTACTTCTTATCATTATAATAATGAAATATTAGTGATGTGTCAATTTAGATAGAATAATGGAATATGACAGTTCAATTTTCGTTAGACGGATTGAACTGTCATGTCCCATACACAAGCACGTGGCTTGTTACAAACGAGCCAAGCTTCTGCTCGGCTCGGCCCGTGAGCTACCCCATGAGCTCATGGCTCATGGGCCGAGTTGAGCTCCGACTCGCGAGCTTATCAATTTTTTTTTTTTTTTATATATAAGATAAACCTTTTTTTTTTTTTTTAAAAAAGAGATAAACATTCGATTTTGGGCGAGCCCACGAGCCGCTCGTCCGTGGGCGAGCCAGCTTGCTCGCCTAAGCATCCCACGAGCCGACGAGCTGCTCGGCCCATTTGCCAGCACTAATTATTCCACCCCAATTGCCATATCACCGATGTTTTATTATTATAATGATAATTAGCATTATTCGGTAAAAAGATAGGATGGATTCTCTCTCTCTTTTTCTTCTGGGCTAGGGAATAATGATTAGAGAATTTGAAGAGTCTGCTTTGTTGACTACTATCACTCCAACCTCCACTTTATTCGCCTAGTTAAGTATAAATCACCTGGGATTAACTCATCACTAACTTCCCAGACCATCGCTGAATACACCTGAATTCCCCTATTGTGAAGTATCTCGGTTTTCAAGTTTTAATATATTTTATTACGTTTTTACTTGGTTATACCTTGACTATATTTGGACTAATCACGGAGAGAATTTAAAACTATTTGAGCAAATTTTCGACCTTTAGGTGGAGGAAAATGTATGTAAAGCACATTTACAAATTAAGTTACAAACTGAATAGGCTCATAAAGTTCACCTAAGAATTAACTAATACCCTTAAACAAGCTGCAAGATAATGCCCACAGAAATGAAGGAGCTTACTGAATAAGAAGAGGTCACGCTTTCATATTAGCAGAAGGGAAGTAACAGAGTATACTTCAATGTTAGAAGGGATTAATAGCACTAGTAAGTTCATGAAAAAAATTTAAGAAACGTAGATAAATTATCTCAAATATAAAAATGAGCTATATAGTCAAATAAGCAAATTGAAACATCAGCACATGAAAATTGAGAACACTCGAAAAAAATAAAATTCTACAAATGCCCATACCCCATAATTCACCCTTTTAGAGCAGTCCTATGGAACAACCACCCCAGCGCTTAGCACCAACTTTCAGTCCTCAAAACACTGTTGCAGCCTAAAATAACTAGATCCATGAAGTTACGCCTAATTCGGTAATCATGATCTAGCTAACAGAAGCTGCTAACAGTAAATAAATCCATTCTACGTTTTATAAACTAATACTAGTATATGATTCCTAACGGTCTTCCCAGCATATTAACATGACAAATGAGATGGCAATTGTCATATGGGCTCAAAACATATATTCCCAAGGATAACATGCACCAGGCACGTGCACCCATGGAATATAAATTTTCGATAAGGGTAGAGAGACTTCAAGATACCACCTGATACAGAGAGTTACTTTTAACAGGAAATTACCGTGTAATTTGATTTGACTCGGTGGTGCTCAATGAAAGTTATCAACATGTGATACAACCCTAAGATGACTCATTTAGAAAAAGAAAGCAAACAATGTACAAATCCAATAACAAAAATGGTATATGGTAGTTTCTATGTAGTTCAATTTTGAAAAGCATACCTTCCATAGCATTGCTATCTTCATTGCTTTCTGTTTATCAAGTTACAGATACTTAAAAATCTGAACATGCATATAAGTTTATCAACAGATAGTTACCTGACAACTAAAGTAGCATCATATGTGCGTGTGTTACCACAAAAATAATGCTATCTAGCACCAATGGTGCTAGAACACCAGTCTAGGTGTAAGTATGTGATAGGTCAATAAATGAGTTATAAATTCTTGTATTTAATTGAACTTATAATTTAATGACACAAGTAATGCCACCTAGACCGATGTTAAACACTACCGGTGCTAAATAGCATTACTTGTAACCACAATCCCCAATGGCATGGAAAATTAAGGAAAATAATATAGATTTAAAGAGCTCAATGGATTCTTAACAAATCTTTGCCTCAGCACATGAACATTCATGCAGAATGTTCTGAGGAGGCTGGTGTAATAAACTTGATCTATATCGTATAAATATTGTTGAATGATGCATGTGATCTACAAATAGAATATCATGTGCATGCAACACATTATCCATTTATGATAGCCACTGCCTCCATGAAAGTTAATCACTGGTTCTCTTTAAATAATGGAGATATAAAGCAGTAAGTACACTAGAGAATAGACAGGATCTATGATGCACCGACACAGACACGTGTGTTCGACACGGTATCCGACACGCGATTTTTAAAAAAAGTGCAGACACGACACGTTGATTAAATTTCACATTTTACGATACACCAACATGGACACGTGTGTACATGTTGGATTCGCAATTTTTCAAAAAAATACTGACACGACACGTCGTCAACACGTTGATTAAATTCTTTAAAATTCTTCATTTATATAATATAAATTTAGTTTTATACTTGTTATTAATTCTTCTTGTTGAAATCTTTTAAACATAAGTACATATTTATTACTTGCTAATAATTTTGAATTAACAATCTATAATATTTCTAATATAAAAAGAAAAAAGATTACGGTAGAGTGTCCGAGAAGTGTCGGTATCGACTCGTATCCGACACGTGTCGAACACGGACATGCTACCCTAATTGAAGTGTTCGTGCTACAGAGGACAGGATGATTGCATAAATTCTCACGTACATCCTCATGATGCCATGGTTAGCACTTAGCATACAGCAAATTGTGCAAGTTCAACTCATGTATAATTTAAGACACTTTTCCAGACCCCTTTAATTGACACCTGATCATTTAAGTATGACAAGTAGTTTTAATCAATGGCCAGCTAAAAATGTTAGACCCACAAAAGCGAATGCTGGGAGGACCTGAATCGTAATGTTGTTTGCTTAATGAATTATGGAAACCAAGGACATGATTTCTAAGCCCTTTGACCATTCCATCCAGTTTAAGTACATTCTATCTTCACTTAGATTGAACTAGTGAATGTGTAAGACCTATAGAAGGTGTAGCATATTCAACTAATCACTTCACTATTCAAAACTCCAAAGAACAATACCTCAACATTCAATCACTGGCGGCCATCCCCACAACACAAATACAGGTATTACAACTCCCAGAACTTGGGACTCTTTGAATTCCAAAAGAACTTTCTGACTCACTTCAAACCACCTAATGAAGTAAACTGTCGTTTGACACATAATCATAACATCCACTGTTTCAGAAATTAAGATATTGCCCTTTTGCTATGAATCAACCAACAAACTCCTCATACCCTGTTTTAGACGACTACGACAGAATGTTAAAAATTTCAGAAAACTTTCATGACCTTGTAGTGTCAAAAGTATTCTTAACTCACCACTCTAGACACTCTATTCTATTAAAATCTATCGAACACCCAAATAATGAGCATGGGACAAGAAGAGGAAATAACATATAAAGATCCTGGAACGTGTGCAATTTAAGCAAGTAATATATCAGAAACATTGCCATAATTTAGCAGAATAGCAAACTAATCTAAGAAAGTGCAGTTACCTGATTATGAATATATTTTCATTGACTCCCTGAACCAGGACCAGCTTGATTACCTGGTTGCTGGTGTATCCGAGCAAGGAGATTGGCTGCAAAGAGCAACGTTGTCTTGTAGCGCTCATTTTTATTTGCCTCAGATTCAGCACTTTCCTGAGTCACCCCATATGGAGTAGACTGAAGCTGCTGACCTTGATTTGTGTACTCGACTTGGGAAGCCTGTGGCACCACATGGGGCTGGGAAATACCAGTGTCCCGAACCTGATTGGATAATGGAATGGGATACAAGGGTTGCTGAACTGCCGAAGTATTATACAACCTTAGAGCATCGGTTCTATGATCTACCCTGTGGCCCATCAAGGCATCGTGAGAACTTCCAGGTTGATATTGTAGATCAACCTCCGGATCCCCCACAACTGATCCACTTTGAGAAGGAAGTACAGAGGCCATTTGTCTAGATGAAACAGTTCCTTGAGGTGGAAAATTCATATTGCCACCATGCATTTGTCTATAATCTGTGGCCCCTTGATGAAAAGGGTTTTGCACATTTGATAGTGTAGAAAGAGACTGCCCTTGAGGCATGTGTTGTGAATGGCTGGTGACTTGGCTACCCAGCTGTTGCACAAGATGACCAGTTTGCTGTAAGGACTGATGTTCATGTGTCCAATGTGCCATCCCAGTATCATGAACAGCAGCATCTTTTGATGTAGAACCCCCTTGCTTAGAGGATGTTACAGGTAATGATGCAATTTCTGAATAAGAACTACTGTTGGCAGGTAGGAAAGATGCAAGGGTAGCAATCAGTTCAGGAGTCAAAGCTACTCCAGCTTTGGATGCTGCTGCAGTATTAATTGGTGGAACAGATGGTGCAGGAAAAGAATTACTTGTCAACGGAACAGACGTATTTGGAGGAACATCCGAATCTTTGTGAAAACCCCTGGGATAATCCTTCTCCACGACCCTTTTCTCCTGGGGTGTCGCAGCATATCCAGTGTGCAAGGAAGTTGCTCGTTCTGAATCCACATATGGAGGCTGAACTGCCTGGGAGTTCATGGACGATATACCAGATTCAACTTGAGGAAATTTTAAAACTACTCCATAAAGACGTTTGGGGCCAGCAACTTTAAGAACTTTGGAAAGGAAATCAGATGGAGGCACTAAAAACAACGTGGTGCCATCATCAAATTTTGCGACACCTGCCCTGTCTTTGGAGCCCAGATATCTCAGAAACTCTGTATACGATGCAAAATCTTCTTCGCTGTCGGGCAAGAAGAACACTATGTTAAATCCAATGGCATCATCATAGTGTTTGCCTAGCATATCCAATCCAGTTCTTGCTGAGCAATTAATCACTTCAGGACTGCAAAACCAAGGGAAAAAAAGAAACTACATTAAACGGAGAATCTAACATAAAACGTTCAATTCAATACTTTACCAAATCCAGAGAGAATTTGTTTTAATTTGTATAAATACTAAATAAATATAATTGTTCAAAAGTGTATAAGCATTTCCAAAGAATGAAAAGAACAGTATACATATATCTTCAGAATAACAACTTATATTAATATAGTAAATAAAACTTTAAGAATTCCAATATAATAAAAAAACTAAGTATTAATTTAATACTAAAAATTCAGAGTTTCTACCAGTCATAGACTCAGCTAGGTCTGATTCAAGACGTGCATTTTGAAGAAATAACCCTCTCAATTTTTTTTCCCATCATCATTAAACAATATACTGGTCGCACCAAAATTTCATATCAGATAATATTATGATTGCTTAAGGAAACAACAAACTTGAAAGGGCAGTATTTTTAGATGGATGACTAGGGTCAATAGCATGTCAGTCTAATAAAACAGAATCTAAAACTGGGAAAACTGAGAGTGGGGGATGGAATCAGATTTTTAGACGCAGCAGTTGTAAATAAAAACTTAAAACTACCTGTATTTGTTTACTCTTAATTTAAACTATGCATAAAATAGCATCAATTATGAAATGTTAACCTAAAGAATGATGTTTGTAAAGCAATAGTTGCCTCTCCAAAACCTAACGAACGGGATCAATTCAACTAACTACATCATAGGAGGCTTGACCACACGACAAAAATCCTTACCTATTTTTAAGGTATAAAATTAGCCTCCGTTTGGTGACAAATTTATAAATGGTTTATAAAGAAGAATAGTAAAAGGAATAGTAGTGAATCCGATGAAATGTGAGGATAATAATGAGTAGTAGTTGTGAACATATCGTTGGTAAGACTATCGAAGTGCTTACTAACCAAGATAACTTTTGGCAAGATAAGAGACTATCGAAGTGCTTACTAACCAAGAAGTGCTTGTGAAACCCAAAAGATCTTTTGAAAGAAAAATGAAGCTAAATCAAGAAGTATACATCTTAAACCAATCCTTTCTTCTATATGAACACTACCTTTATCAAGAATATATGAAGTCGTGCAAAACCATACTTACATCTTAGAACCAACCCATTCTCCGATAGGAACACAGCGAGCATGACAGACAGGTGATCCACCCTTCGTAATAATTCCACGCCATATGTAATCACTCTCAGTATGGAGCTGTCCAAGTCCACTAGTTGTGACCCTTCCTAAAGAAACAGATGCTCCGCTAGTACCTACTTTACCCAACAGATCATCCGATCCACGTTGTTCTGTTCTTGTAAGAGGAAAAGAAGTATCATAAGCAGGGAAAGGGACATCAACCCTTGATCTTTTCGATTCTCTTTGAAGCTGACTAGCATCAAACACGTTCCATGAATCAGAAGTAGATCTATTTGACGGTTTTAAAATGGCTGAAGGAGAAGGGACGAACCCAGGTGTTGGAGACAACCTTCTCAAATTTTGTCCCCCAACCAGAGCATGGGGAGTAGGGTTCTGCAATTTATGGAAATCCGCCATGTCAACAAACTCTGGATGTGAAAGTGTAGGCTCAAAGGTAGTGTTAGGACCCAAGGGTCTCGTATATATATCAGGTCCACGAATTCCGAGGGATACTAGATGTCTAGGATTGTTATGGGCTAAGATTGGGAGGTTGTGACCAAGAACATCCATCTGAACAGTTGGAAATGGAAGGTCCTGAACATGCTCTTTCATTCCAGGATAATGACTCATGTAGTTTTTTCCAGGTAATGGTTCACTTCTCGAATACTCGATTGAAATCCTGGGATCATTAAAGAGCTTGCCTTCCAATCCCTCTTTCGCACGTCTAGCTTCTTCAATGCTTCTAAATGCAACAAAGGCACAATGCCTGTCAGGGAGTATCTTTATCCACTCGATCTCACCGAATAGTATCATGGCATTGTGAATCATTTCTTCTTCAAGAATAACAGAAGGAGGGTGACATATCCATAGGACTTTAGTAAGTTGTAAGTCTCCTTGTCGAGCTCCTGGAGGAATGAATTGCTGCAACAAATACACGAAAAAGGTGTTATAGACAATAAAAAGGACTTCGGAAGGAATAATGAAACTGGCAGTGTTAGATGATAACATGAGATCTGTATGTGTATTTTCAATTAAAATAAGAAACAACTGCACTTCAGGCCTTTCTATTTAATAATAATCATAAGATCTATTGGATCGCCCATAAATATATATAATTGCAGCATTGAAAAACTAGTAGCAGGAGAGGATCTCCATTGCTCATCTTCTGACTAATTATAATTAGATCTCAAGTGCGATGACAGAGATGTCAAAATTCTAAAAATAAAATTAATATCACATAAGTTAGCAGATTACATGTTCTCTCGTGGACCCAATAAGGTTGTGCTCATTGAAGTTTTGCATGGAATCTTGTGCCATCCACTGCAAATCAGGAGGCCCCAAATTCCTGCTATGGAATGGGCCTTCTCTTGCATCCAAGCCCGGCTCCTGTAAGATTCAGAAATTAACAATAATAAATCAAAAGCAAAAGAACTAGGTAATAGGAACTCCTGCACGCATAAAGACAGCAGTGAGAAATTAAAGTAAAAATCACAAAAAGATCAAAGTTTTAAATTGATCCAGCATGGAGGAAATGAGTGCAAGTCGGACTCCCAACACATCCCTATAGACAGAATTTAATGGACCACATTCCTCACGCAAGTAATCATGAAATTTAGTTAATGACATTACGGAATTCTAGAGACTCACAGAACCTATCTGCAGAGGTATCAACTTACTCTTCTAGAAGAATGTGACCTAAGAAAATCAACACGAATCTGATCACCGCCGATTTGTTTCCCATTCATGCTTTTCAATGCTTGAGAAGCATCTTCCAATTGGATATAATTAACATACGCTGTGCTTCGGTCCCTGAGGAACCTGAACTCCTGGATTTTACCAAATCTGGAGAACTCCTTCTCCAATTCTTCTTTAGAAACAGATTGGCTGATACCAGCTATCCACAAACTCTTGCACGGTTTAGCCTGTAAACAACATGCGTAAGGATTCCGAAGAAAAATGGAGATTATACCAATGATAAACAGAAAATATCAGGGTTAATGAAATAATTAACAAAGTGCAACAGATCTTCTAAACAGTTCATGCGATCTTTGTAAAACAGAAAGAAATATAGAAGATTCAATTCTAGCTAAAATGCCTTCTATATGTACAGTTGGACAAAAAAAATTCAGTTCCCTAACCCAAACAGAATACATTAAGCCCCTGTTTGGTTTTGCTGAAAATTAGATTTTTAGTAAATTTTGATAAAAGTCGACCGTAGAAAAGTTGATAAAAGTATTAGGTCCCATAAAATGTGTGGTTGACAATGAGTTTTGAGGAAAATTAAGTTTTAAAAAATGGGGCCAAACAGGGGCTAAATAAGGACAACGGTTCAAGCAACAGTAAAACATCAAAGCAAGCAGAAATATCTGCTCAAACAGAAAGAGGCTTGCTTTAAAAGTTGGTATAAAATTCTCTCTTGTAAAACACAATGTAATGATCATCTTACCGTCAATGTAGTTAAGTCTAACAAGATTGCGAACTATGAAAAAGCAAAGCAAAAATATCTGTAAGCAACAATACAACATGCATCTAAACTTGCAAATGGAAGTGGCTAAACAGGTTTATGTAGCATTTGGCATGAGAGTGGGATAGACTGAAGAAGTCAAGCAACCATATCACTAATATACACATGGCTGCTGACTCTAAAAGTCCATTTGAGGAGCTAGCTCAATGAGTTTCTCAGTTCCATTTCTCAAAAATCATTTGAATAGTATCAAATGTAAACATTAATCATTTTGGAAGTATATTTGAAAGGGACACCAAAGTGCTCCTCAAGTTGTTACAACGTAAAGATGTCATGAAAAATAAGCAATCAACTTTCACTGTAGCATTAATATTATTAACCATTCTGCTTTGCATTACTCTCAGGAACTTGTTTATGCAGTTCATAATGACGTGCTGGCATACAAATAGACTAATTCAAGCACCTGTGTTTAAACCATCCACTACTTGTACAGTGTAGCTAAATTAGTTACTAAAAATGAATGGCATAAAGCAGCTAGAAGTTGAGCATTGGAAAAAATGGGCAAGATAACTTTTCAGAAACTGTATGTGTGCTCCTTTCAAAGTTCAAGTACAATTCTAATGCGGGTGAAATCTAAAATGTCAAAGCAAGCATTGACTTCAAGAAAAGGAGGATGAAGAGACACCAACTTAGGAAGGGTCAGTTCCCTTGCTAATCAAAAGCCATTTTTTGAATGTCATTTGCTTCCAAAAACGCAGTTCTGGCTTCATAGCAATGGCGATATCTTCTACAAGAGGATAGCAAATCTCATTGCAATTTTCTGTTTTATAGTCCAATTATTTGTCTCTCTTACATATTTTATTACCTATTGATTGCAGTTCAAGGAATACAAATCCTCAGTTTCATCTGAGTTGTGGAGAAACCATTTATAACTAATTGAATTTTGGAAGTATCATATTCTTTCCAGGTCTACACAGTGAAAAGATTTCTTTCAGATTAGAGTATTCGAACTTGTCATTTACTAATGCCATCTTAAGTTTTCCAAATTATCAACGCCGGGTTCTCTTGTAATCTCTTCATTAAGAAGTAAATAATGAGTCTCAATGAAGTTTAAAGAATTTCAATTAAAAAACACCCTATCTGGTTTTCAGTGCCTGTCCAACCTCAGTGACCTCAAATTGTACATCAATTTGTAAGATCTGTGAAAACTTGCACTAATCTGCATTCATTATTTCAAAACCTTTCTCATTTATTAATATAGATTACTCAACGTAGCACTCAAGCTATTACTCAGTCTCCTAACACAATCTTCAATAACTTAAGCTGGCAATTCCTGGGATGTGCTGCGTGCTTTGTTTGTAGAGAATATATGCATCTGACTGCCTACACGTTTCTGACTGATTTTCAGTCATATATACTATTTTCTGCAATATTTTTTTGTCAAAAGGATAATTTCAACCATTCATAATGTGAAAATTAATTTGAAATTCAACATTTCAAAACCCATAAAAATTCATGTACGGCATTTTCTCACAGAGACGGGAAGTTCAGAAGAAATTATTAATTCGTGTCAAGTTTTTGCCTTTAATTGGAACATTTGACATTAAACTGTTTAAACAAGTCCTAGGCTAAAGTGTTGATTTTGATATACTATTCTTCAAGACATCCTACCCTGAACATGTGAAGTTTAGTTTCTGTCCAATCCACGAACATTGTTTACCAGTTCAAAAGTTTGGACTCGATAATATAGATCGATTTCAAATTTCGTGCAGCTAAAATGTTACGATTTGAACTTGTTTTTCGTGTTTATGAAGTTCAGTCTGGTAGAAAATGATTAGCATGCCTCTTTCCCACAGTGGCATCCGGCGGTGGGATCCGGAAACCATCCAGAAAAGAAAGCTACCATTAGACATTGATGAGTAAGACTGCAACTTGAGGAGGGACTAGAGGTAAGAGAGGCAAGGTTCGCTTTAGGTGAAGACCAACGTAGTGACGAACGCACGTAGGTATTCCTTTTTTCTAGTAGGAGAGAAAACCTCCAAACGGTATGTGATTATACACTTTTTCGCTTTTTGCTAAGGAATCATTACAGTGTTCTGCCAGGAAATCTATATCTGAAATGCGTTACCATGAAAAAAAGATATAAAATGTTTAGATCAAGTAATCTTCACCTCAAAATAGTGATTTGAAGAGGAATTGTACAAAAAATTTCTGATTCAGTAACCTCATTAAATTCTTTAAAAGCATCATCTGCATTTCCGATTCATTGACCTCCTAAAATTCTTTTTGTTGTGTAAAGTTTTCAAAATGTAGAGATTTTTCTGATTTTAAGCAAAAAAGTTACATCTAAAATTACCCCTTTTTTCATTGAAACTCTCATGGACAACTTTCTATTTTCGCAAAATTACTTTAAAAAAATACCAATATCGTGACAATTCCTTATTTCTACAGCCTTCTTTGTTCCGCTATCGTTCCCCCAAAATTAAAAAGAAAAACAAAAAAATACAATAAGATCAATACATTCACATTGAACCCTAGAGAAACGAAATTTATACAAAGAAAAACCAAAAATCAATCAAATAAAACCAGGAAAAGTTTTATTAAAATCGAAACCAATGAAAATCCAAAAAACCTAAAATACAATAAAAACAATGAAACACAAACCGATTTTGCGAACTCAATTTTCAACGGGATTCCACGGAGGACGTATCCTTGTAGGCGCTGTTTTGCAGCTTTGGCGGCCTCAATATCCTTGAAGTACATAAAGGCGTAGTTCCGGCCGGGGTACAGAGTCACGCTATCCACTTTTCCATGCTTCTCAAACAGCGCCTTCAACTCTGACTCCGACACTTCCGACGAAACGTTTCCGATCCATAAATTATTCGACGGAGGGTTTCCCTGCCCCGGATCTGCGGTTGAGGCAGATGAATCATTCAAATTGCTGTAGTTCTGGCTAGTTTTCACGTATTTGTTGATCGAAGCCATTAATCAATCTAAACAGAAGGAAAGGGCTTGAATTTAATTGACATAAAGCCGCGGAGAAACAGAGGAGATGAATTGAATCGCAGCGTGCGAGAGATTTTTATATATATAGATAGAACAGAAGAAGGGTTTCGAGAGGATAAGATTGGGTTCTGATGATAGATGACTCGCACCGCAGTCCCTAATATTAAGATTAATAGTAATTTGGTCCTCAACTCTTTCATACTTTCTTCTGGGAAAATTTGTGTTTACGATGAACAATCATTCTAGCTTATTGGGTATCAAAATTCGGAAGTGCAAATATGTTTTGCCAGAGGTGCTGATCTTGTTAGAACAAAAAAAAAAATAGAGAAAGCACAAGTTTGTGCAGTGTTGAGAGCGAATTTAATATGCTATGTGTCCGTTTGATTGCAAATGTGAAAAAAAGGTGAAAAGAAAATGTTTTACAGGGAATTGAATTGCCTAAAAATTGTTTTATTGAGAATTGTAATTAATCGTGTTTGATTGGTATAATTTTTCACCTGAAAAATGTTGAAAGTTTGGTATCCGTTTGACTTCTTTTTTATGAAAACTGTTCATTAAAGTGATAATTTTTTCTATCATTGGGTCTAGAATTTGTTCCAATTGTCAAAACAAAAAATTTTAAAAATTTTAAAAAATAAAAAAATTAATATACAGAATATTATTTATTTGACTTTGTTTTGCATGTAAATTGTCAATAAAAGTGATAAATATTTTTACCATTGTGTCTATAATTTTTTTCAATTGCCAAAAAAAAAAAAACTGAAAAATTAATTTCCACCAAATTGGTGGAAATTTGTTTTCCACAAAACCAAGGAAAATGTAAGCACGTGAGTCAAATCAAGAAAGTTTTTTCCATAGAAAAAAAGTGTATCAAATAAGACAAAAATGAAAGTTGGAATTTGTTTTCCATTTTTCATGAAAAATAATGGCCTATCAAACATGCCCTAATGTTGGTAAGACTTGGATTCCATATTAAAAATGCATAGCCTGAAGACAAAATGAAAATGAGCACAATGTATTTCATAAGATTTTCCTATTCAAGCTTTCATTTGTCGAATGTCATAAAAACGGTTGGATTTTGATACCCAACAAATTTCGGACGATGATTTAAAACAATCGTCGAATAATTTATCGACACCATAAACTAGGCTCTACCCGGAAACAAGCTATACTTGTGGATGGTCCAAGTTATTTAGTTGGACGGTGATATTAGTTAGCCCATTTATTCTTCACTTTTGTCCATTTGTTAGAGGCCCATTTAGAGTGAGGGATTGGCCCAAAAGTGACCTAATGTTTGGCTTGTATATATCCATTATAAAGCCGTTTTCTACCGTGTGCGTGTGTTTGGCAAGAGGGAAAATAAGAGAGAGTGTGTTGTGTGAGGTTCAACCTTCGTTTTCTTCTCCTTCCTCTTCCTTGTAGCTTGCAAATACTACCACAACCATNTCAGCAAAGTGCCAGCAACAAAACCGTGGATGATTCTAGAATACATTAGCTGCTATTCTGTTAGAGATTTTCTGTAGAATTAGTTAGAGAATTAGATTCTTTATTCATGCTGTAAATACTATAAATATGTAGCTTTGTGTATGTTAAAATGTCAAGCAGATATTTCAATATGAAGAACTTTTCTTCTGCATTATTTTCCTCTTTATTTCCTCAATTCTTGTTTTATTAAATCTGTTATGGTATCAGAGCTAGTTTCAAATGGCTGCAGAAAATACTGAATCATCAGTTAACCCCAATTCTTCTGTCAATAACAATTCCTTCATCAATACCAATCCTAAAGACCCCTCCAGTCCATATTTTCTCAACCCAAATGATGGTCCTGGAACCCTTCTTACAAACCATCTGCTCACAGCTGATAATTATCATTCTTGGGCTCGCACAGTCCGTCGGTCACTTAGAATCAAGAAGAAACTCAGTTTCATTGATGGCCTCCTCTGTGAACCTACTGCCCCAAACGACCCCCTGTTAGAACCATGATTTGAATGTAATGATATGGTTGTGACTTGGCTCCAAAACGCTATGTCCCTTGAAATAAAGAATAGTGTTGTATATGTTGAGACAGCTCATGCCTTATGGCTTGAGTTGGAACAACGGTTTGCACAAAACAATGGACCACGAATTTATGAATTGAAGCAGTCCATCCATTCCCTTGCCCAAGGTGATGACTCTGTCAGCCTATATTTTTCTAAGCTGAAAGGTTTATTTGATGAACTTCTCAACTTTGAATTCATCCCATCTTGTACCTGTGGTGCTATGAAACCTGTGATTGAGAACCAGCAACGTGACTGGATGATGAAATTCCTTATGGGACTCAACGATTCCTTTACCAACATTAAAGCCCAGGTTATTCTCATCAAACCTATTCCCACCTTAAGTGAAGTTTATGCCCTTGTTCAACAAGAAGAAAAGAGTAAACAAATCTCAAATATTCCCAATCTTCATGATACTCTTGCTTTGGCTACCAAAAGTCACTTTCCAAACATCCGAGACAACACCAGATTTTTTGGCTCCTAAAGGAGGGAAAGACTTTTCTGCACTTTTTGCAAAGTTTCTGGTCATTCTTTGGACAAATGCTTCAAGGCCAATCCACAACTTGAAAAACCAACCTGCACCCATTGCAACCTTCCTGGCCATAATGTTGATAGATGTTACAAATTACATGGCTATCCACCAGGCCATAAACTTGCCAATCGAAGCGAAGATCCTGAGCCTTCTGCCAACCAAGTTTGTCTTTCCAACCAAGAACAGATTACTGAGGAATCCCAGGTAGCTCTAACAAAGGAGCAATATCAACAACTCATTGTTTTGCTCCAGTCTCAAGTTACACAGCCAGCTGCCAAGCAAGTTCAGACCACTGATTCATCTCTAGTTAGCTCTACTTATCCCTCAGCTTCCACCATGTCTGGTATACCATCTTGTTCCTCAGTTTCTCACACAGCATCATCACACAGCATTCTTTGGATCATAGACACAGGTGCAACAGATCACATGATCTGTTGCACGTCAATTTACACTTCTTTGCCCACGAAAGTGCATTTCACAGTTAAATTTCCTAATGACACCCATGCCAATGTTACTCACAAAGGAACTGTCCAACTCAATAAGAATCTCACCCTAAAAGATGTATTATGCATTCCGTCCTTTAATTTTAACCTCCTTTCAGCCCAGAAATTAACCCAAGACCTTAACTGTTGCTTGTTTTTTTTTTCATAACGAGTGTTATTTGCAGGACCTTTTCTCTTGGAGCACGATTGGGAAGGGTGAGGCTAACAATGGACTTTATCGACTACAGTTGACAGAAGTGTCCCCCACAGCCCTCTCTTCTGTTTTGTCCCAATTACATTTTAATCGTTCTCCCATTTCTGCTTCGGTTACTTCTTCCAATGATCACCATTTATGGCATTGTAGAATGGGTCACTTATCTGACTCACGTTTATCTTTATTGCAACAACATTTGCCATATTTAAAATTAATAAATCACAAAGTTCCTTGTTCCACTTGCCATTTGTCTAAACATCATAGGTTACCTTTTTCTGTTAGTAATACTCGAGCATTAAAACCTCTTGATCTCGTTCATTGTGACATATGGGGACCTTGTTCCCAAATGGCACATGATGGATCCAAATACTTTTTAACAATTGTTGATGACTTCTCAAGATCCACATGGGTTTATCTAATGAACAATAAAGCCCAAACCAGACCTTTTATCCAATCTTTTTGTTCTTTTATTGAAACACAATTCCAAGCAAAAATTAAAGTCATTCGATCTGATAATGGTAATGAATTTGCAATGACAAATTTCTACTTGCAAAAGGGTATCATACACCAAAAGAGTTGCGTCGAGACCCCCCAACAAAATGGAGTTGTCGAACGAAAACACCAACACATTTTAAATGTTGCCCGTGCCTTAAAATTTCAATCTAACATTCCCCTCTCTTTTTGGAGTGATTGTATTTTAACTGCCACATACCTCATTAACCGAACACCATCTCCCAATTTACAAAATCAAACACCCTACGAGCTTCTTTTTCAAGCCAAACCAACTTATACTCATTTACGAACATTTGGGTGCCTATGTTATGCTTCTACATTAAAGCAAAATAGGCACAAGTTTGATTCCCGAGCAAAAAAGTGTTTACTACTTGGCTATCCTTTTGGCATCAAAGGCTACAAGTTGCTTGACTTGGAGTCTAAATCCACCTTCCACTCACGGGATGTCATCTTCTATGAACATATTTTTCCCTACAAACATATCAATGTCCCCTCTACTTCACAATCACCCTCACCAGCCTCATTCCTACCTCTCATTCCAGTAGACATTTCCCCTTCACCTCAAACTAACATCACTTCAGAAAATAGCCCTCTACCCCTTCCTTCCCCCACTTCAGCCTCCCCTCATGAAAATACTCCTAACATCTCTCCTTCTACCATTTCTCATCCTTCCAACCCTTCCCCTTCTGAGAACAATCATTCCCACTCTCAAACACCTCATCGCAGATCAATCAGACCAAAGAAATCTCCATCCTACCTTCAGAATTACTACTGTCACCAAGTCATTGTGCCCACTGCTTCTCCTTCTAGCTCCAAGGTCACAGGTACTGCATTTCCTACCCCTCTTTACCCTTTATCTTCTGTTTTATCTCATGCAAAATTATCCCCATCCCATGCTGCTTTTGCTACTACTATTCTTATTCATACTGAACCAAGCACCTATGCACAAGCTGTGAAAAGCTTAGACTGGCGCAAAGCCATGGACAATGAGATTGCTGCTTTGGAATTGAATAGAACTTGGGATATAATTGATCTGCCTATTGGAAAGAAGGCTATTGGTTCAAAATGGGTCTACAAAATTAAATACAACTCGGATGGGACAATTGAAAGACACAAGGCACGCCTAGTTGCCAAGGGTTATACCCAAGAAGAAGGGCTTGATTACCATGAAACTTTTTCTCCCGTCGCCAAACTTGTCACAGTCAGAACTTTGCTAGCTGTTTCTGCCATCAAGGGCTGGTTTCTCCAACAATTTGATGTCAATAACGCCTTTCTACATGGCGACTTGGATGAAGAAGTGTATATGAAAACACCACCTGGATTTTTAATTCAAGGTCACAACAAAGTTTGCAAGTTAAGAAAAAGCTTATATGGCCTTAAACAGGCCTCTCGGCAATGGTATGCTAAATTCTCCACTTCATTGCTTCATTTTGGTTTCACTCAATCCCGAGCTGATTATAGTCCTTTTACAAAACGATCTGAGCATTCCTTTATAGCATTACTTGTTTATGTTGATGATATAATTGTGGCATCAAATGATCATCACGAAATTTCCACCCTCAAAGCATTTCTGGATTCAAAATTCAAAATAAAAGACTTTGGTACCCTTAAATACTTCCTTGGCTTGGAAATAGCCCGGAACTCAAGTGGCATTCAGCTATGCCAAAGAAAATATGCTCTGGATATTTTACATGATACTGGTCTACTTGGTTGTAAGCCACGTTTAATTCCTATGGATCCAAATCTCAAGTTAAGCAAAGATGAGGGTCAGCTGCTACATAATCCCTCTGAATTCAGGAGACTCATTGGCAGACTTCTCTACTTGACCATCACACGCCCTGATCTATCCTTCTCCGTTAATCTGCTCAGCCAGTACATGAGTACACCTCGTGTTCCACACCTTCAGGCAGCTTACAACATTCTACATTATGTTAAAAAGTCCCCTGGCCAAGGATTATTTTTCCCCTCATCTTCTACTTATCAGCTTACTTCATTCTGTGACTCGGATTGGGCTTCATGCCCTGACACAAGACGGTCAACTACTGGATACTGTATCTTCCTTGGTAAGTCACTTATCTCATGGAAATGCAAGAAACAAACCACCGTCTCTCGAAGCTCTGCTGAAGCCGAATACAGATCCATGGCTGCTGCATCATGTGAGCTTGTTTGGTTAAAATACTTGCTTACTGATCTTACAATTCTACATCCTCAACCAGCTACCCTTCATTGTGATAGCAAATCTGCCCTGCACATTGCCTCCAACCCCGTTTTTCATGAGAGGACCAAACACATTGAATTAGATTGCTATCTAATTCGGGATAAAATTCAAGAGGGTTTGATCTCCACTGCATTCACACCATCACACTCCCAACTGGCTGACATTCTCACCAAAGCACTTCATGCTCCTTTGTTTTATTCCTTCTTGCTCAAGATGGGAGTCATTAACATCCACTCTCCATCTTGCGGGGGGATGTTAGAATCAACACAGCTCAGCAAAGTGCCACCAGAGCATCCCACATCAGCAAAGTGCCAGCAACAAAACCGTGGATGATTCTAGAATACATTAGCTGCTATTCTGTTAGAGATTTTCTGTAGAATTAGTTAGAGAATTAGATTCTTTATTCATGCTGTAAATACTATAAATATGTAGCTTTGTGTATGTTAAAATGTCAAGCAGATATTTCAATATGAAGAACTTTTCTTCTGCATTATTTTCCTCTTTATTTCCTCAATTCTTGTTTTATTAAATCTGTTATGGCAACCAAAGTGTTTGAGAATAAATGGGTCGAGCTTGTTTTGGTGGTGCTGGTTCGGTGGTGTTCGTTTAATGGTTTTTCTGAGTCCATTTCAAGATCTCTCGAGGAGTTTTCGCAACAAAATCTCCACCTTTGCATAATCAATGTAACCGAATAAAATTTGGGGAAAAATTTTCCCATCTGTGCCTCGTAAAAAGAAGCATCAGGTTGATGGATAAAATTTCGAGGAAAATCTGATCATCAGCACGTGCCTACGGCGGGCAATTGGCATAATCAGGTTTAAGTTCCAGTTTTGAAAAATCCCTCTTTTTCCCTTAGCCTTAAAAACCAAACCAAATAATTCAATTCACTAAATTCATCCAAATTAACACAAACCCAAAAACAAAAGCTGTAAAATCAAGAAATAAGTTATTGTAAATACCATCAAGAATATCATCGTCGTCGTCAGGGAATGAGAAGTCTTGTCTTCAGTATCAGAAGTCCTATACTACTTCAGTTCAAGAGAATAAAAAATGAAAATTATTTGGAGAAAAACAAACTCGGTAGCAAAAATGCAATAAAAAAAATTCGAAGAAAAACTTGATCTTTTTACTGGGTTGACCTTTCTCACCTGAAATTCGAAGAATTTGAAGTTTAAAAATAGCTTGAGAGTGAAATTAATGGTCATCAGTAGTTATAGGACTTAATTTGATGCTAACAAATAGTAGGAGGACAAAATTGCAATAGTTGTGGGTCCAATGCCAAACATTAGTTGAAGGATAAAATTGTTGATAAATAAGAGTTTAAGGATGAGTTTAGTGATAAATTATAATGAGGGACGAAATTTATGCTATACAGTAGTCAAAGGATGACATTGAACTAAACATTAGAGCGATGATGAAATCGATGATGTACAATAGTTTAAAGGATGAACTTGATGATAAATATTAGTTGGAGGATGAACTATTGTAAATCACAAATTTCGTCCTCCGACTACTGTTTATCACAAACGTTGTCCTTCAACTATTTTTTATTAATAATTCGTCCTTAAACTATTATTTATCAAATATTTCGTCCTTAAACTATTATTTATCATCAATGTGGTCCTTCAACTATTGACCATTACAAATTTTAACCTCCAATAATTATTTATCAAAAACTTCGTCCTAGGACAACTATTTATCACAAATTTAGTGCTTGAACTATGTTTTATCATCAAATTCAGCCTTCAATTATTGTTTATTACCAATTGCGTCCTTCAACTATTTCTCATCACAAATTGTGTCGTTCAACTATTGTTCATCAATAATCTCATCCTTCAACTATTTCTAATCGACATTTTCATCCTTCAACTATTATTATCAATTTTGTCCTTGAACTATTTTAATCACAAAGTTCATCCTTTCACTATTCTTTAACATCAATTTAGTCCTTTAGCTATTGTTTTACGTCAATTTCATCCTTGAACTAGTTTTTATCATAAATTTCGTCTTTGAACTATTATTTATCACAAATTTCGTCCTTCAACTATTGTTTATCAACAACTTCATCCTTCAACAATTGTTTATCACAATTTTTCCATCAACTATAGTCAACATCAATTTCATCCTTAAATTATTGTTCAACATCAATTTCATCCTTCTAATTTTTTTTTAACGATTTTGTACTTGAACCACCGTTTCTTACAAATTTACTCCTTCATCTATTGTTTATCACAATCTGTCCTTGTCACAAATTTCATCCTTCAACTACTCTTTAACATCAATTTGCTCCTTGAACTATTGATTATCACAGATTCCATCCTCCAACAATTATTTATTAACAACTTCATCCTTGAACAGTTATTTATCACAAATTTTGTCCTTAAACTATTACTCATCACAAATTTCGTGCTTGAAGTAAGGTTTGTCATTAAATCCATCCTTGAATAAGTGTTTATTACTAATTACAGCCTTAAACTATTTCTCATAACAAATTGTGTCCTTCAACTATTGTTCATTAAGAATCTCATCCTACAACTATTGTTTATCAAAATTTTCGTCCTTCAACTATGGTTAATATCAATTTTGTCCTTGAACTATTCTTAATCACAAAGTTCATCATTCAGCTATTGTTTATCATCAATTTCATCATTTAGCTGTTGTTTAACATCAATTTCATCCTTGAACTATTAATAGTTCAGCGCACAAATTGTGTCCTTCGATTATTGCTTAACGTCAATTTAATCACAAATTGTGTCATCCTCCAACAATAAATTAGAATCATTTACATCCTCCAACTATTGTTTAACGTCAATTTCAATCTCTAACTAATTTTTACCATCAATTTCATCCTCCACAATAATCAAACATTAAACTACTAATTAATTTTATATAAGCAAAACATTTATATAAATAATTCATTAATAATTTAAAATGAAATTCACGTTAATATCATAATTCAAAGCCTAAAACGTATGCTATCACATATCATTAAAAATTTGCATTATCGAAATATGGTCAATTAAAAAAATTAACTTGGTTATGACTACACAGTAAAATCAATGAGCACAATTCAGGCTTCATTAATTGCAACGGAAACTTTTATTCACAAAAGACCCCTCATTCAAATATGGGAAAAATTTGAGTTGTTTAGTTTACACCAATTCAAAAATCATGTTTATAGTTTGAAAATTCAAAAATCAGGTTTTTTTTTTTTTTAAATTTTAATATAATATAATATAATA
>CAIGRT010112779.1:0-32853 GCA_903798405.1 Fraxinus platypoda | reverse complement strand
CTATAAATATGTTATAAATGTTTAGTATGCATTATTTTTATTTATTAAATGATTTTTTGATTGATTAAATATTAAAATAAGAAAACGCTTTTTTACGCTATTTTAAGCAAAAGCCTCGCTTTTGCTCGCCTAGTCCATTGCTTGGCCTCCACGCATCGCCACGCATTACGCTATTTAGAACATGCGTTTTTAACCACATATTCTCCAACAAAAATCACTATTCAAAACATCACTTCCCCCCATTTTTTTTTATAATGAATATCAAACAGGGGCTAAATAAATAACTTATTTTCAACTTCCAATAAAAAGAGTTATTTATGTCGACACTTGCTTATTCACTTGTGACATTTTAAGCTTAGCCAAACATGCTCACAAGCCTATCAATTGAACTGTTGTCCATTTGTTGTAACATCTCATGAGCAATAATATAGCCATTATTTCTTTGTTTATATTTTGCTGCAGCATTCTAAATGACAACAATTTGAATGGAAGATTTCCGACCCAACTAACTAATTGTTTGAGCCTTGACAATCTGTGAGTTCCATCACTTAGCGTTGTCTTATTTTTAGAATTTAAATCTCGTTGTGGGTAACTGATGCATGTGTATGCAGGAATATTTCGTACAACAACTTTACCGGGGTTATTCCACAGGGCAAAAACTTTTCGCGGTTTCCACCTGACAGGTACAGGAACAGGGATCATGCTTTCAAGCTTGCCAACACTTTCAATCCAACTTCTCTCTTTGTTCCTTTATCTTTGATATATCATTTCTGATCCATGCTTAATACTTAATGCCAGCTTCATTGGAAATCCATTATTATGTGGTAACTGGCCGGGTTCGATATGTGACCCCACTCCAAAAATCAAGGGTATACATGTTATTATATCAAATCCAGTATTATTATTGCTTTTTTGTTTTTTTACTCCTGTTCATGCATGCTTCTGACTTCGTCTGGAGGGATAATGACTTTTTTTGATGTGTTGTGCAGCTATGATTTCCCAAACAGCTGTTGTTTGCGTTACATTAGGCTTCATTGCTTTGTTATCCATGATAATAGTTGCTGTTTACAAGTCCAACTTGCCAAACCAGTTTCTGAAAGAATCCAATCATAGCATTCAAGGTTTTACAGTCCTTCATATAAAATTACCTACCTCGAACCATATTTTCTTTGTCCAGATTTACGAGTAGGTTACTTTCTTGTCAGGTTCGCCAAAACTTGTTGCTCTTCACCTGGATATGTCAATTTATACGTACGAGGATATTATGAGGCTCACTGAGAATTTAAGCGAGAAATACATTATAGGATATGGAGCTTCCAGCATAGTGTATAAGTGCATATTGAAAAATTCCAGATCAATTGCAATTAAGCGACTTTACAGTCAGTATCAATGTAACTCTGGCGAGTTTGAGACTGAACTTGAGACAATTGGCAGTATCAGGCACAGAAACTTTGTGAGCTTGTATGGATACTTGCTTTCACCCCAGGGGAATCTTCTCTTCTATGATTATATGGAAAATGGCTCTCTATGGGATCTCCTTCACGGTTGGTAACTCCATTTATCATTTTCATTTTCGAGCATTACTATAATATAAATTCGATATGTGATATCTGCATCACCTCTTTCTATATGCGAAGAAAACTCTATACAAATGTAATGACTAACCAATAACTGATTATGGACGAGCCAGTATATTATTTATGATTTCCTTCACGTGTTCATTTATCTTTGTATCAAACGTTTACTAAATGTATTTGGGCAACATCCATGCAGATCCATCAAAAAAGGTAAAACTCGACTGGGAAACACGCCTGAAAATTGCTGTTGGAGCTGCGCAAGGACTTGCTTATCTTCACCATGATTGCAACCCAAGAATCATTCATAGGGATGTAAAATCCTCAAATATTCTGCTCGATGAAAATTTTGAAGCTCATATCTCTGATTTCGGGATCGCAAAATGTATACCTAATGCAAAAACTCATGCATCTACCTATGTTCTTGGAACGATAGGCTATATCGACCCTGAGTATGCCAGGACTTCCAGGCTAACTGAAAAATCTGATGTCTATAGCTTTGGCATTGTTCTTCTGGAGCTATTGACTGGAAAGAAGGCTGTGGATAACGATCTGAACCTGCATCAACTGGTATTATTGGTTTCAGTCACTAGCACCAAAATTTAAGCCTATGTTTGGTTCCCATTTTTTCAAAAACTTATTTTCAACCACATACTCTCTCGTAAAATAATATTAACCCCACGTTCTCCAGAAAATCAATATTTCAAAACTCATTTTCCCCCAAATTTTCATTAAAATGGAGGCCAAACAAGGGATAAATTGAAAGACGTGGAAAAACATATATTTTGATCATTTCCTCAAAGCCTTGCTGAACTAGGATCCATGAGAATGTACGTTGAATGCATTGCATGACGTTTTAAGTTAACCAAAACATGTTCCCTCACTTTCCACTTGTGATGTGTTTATTCAGATACTATCGAAAGCAGATGATAACACAGTGATGGAGACCGTGGATCCCGAGGTTTCTGTTACCTGCATGGACTCAGGTCACATAAGGAAAACCTTTCAACTTGCTCTACTTTGCACGAGGCCTCATCCATTCGAAAGGCCAACAATGCATGATGTTTCTCGGGTTCTTGTCTCCATACTACCACCCCCTCCGGTGAAAACTTGCTCGGCTCCTCCTACAAGTATCAACTATGCACAGTTTGTGATCGGAAAAGGACAGACTCAACTGCAAATGCCTCCACAGCAACTCCAGCAAGACAACAATTCTTCTGATGCTCAATGGTTTGTTAAATTTGGAGAAGTTATATCGAAAACCAGTCTCTAAGATTATTGATGGCTGATTTATATCTATTATCGAAGGTGGGAATGGATCAAGGGACACGTGATAATCCCAATTTTCTTTATCACATACTGAAACCACTAGATGAAAATTCCTGGGATTCTATTTAGCTTTTTGGTACAAGAGAACCTCAGACCATTTACATATGTACTGTGATACTTCTTAAATTTCTATATACACAGGTGTATTTACACCGCTAGTAAATCCTCTCGTGTTCATTTAGTTATTTTGTTGTTTCCTGATCTGTTTCAACTGTTTTTTGTTTTGGTTTATATGCACTCAAGCATTTTGATTTTGCATCTGCATGCTGATTTTCTGTGTTCTTGATGCACATGCAATGGAGAAATTTGTGGCTCTTATATGTCAAATCAACTCATCTGAAACATTAAGAGGAGATAATTCAACTGCCAGTCTGCCTATGACTTATTTATAAAAATTATCCCCATGAATATAAAATCATTTTTTTTAATGGCAGGATCAGTCGGAATCGCTATAAAATAGACTTGTAAGAAAAGAGCCTATTTTTTTTAGTTACAATGTGCTTTTATTCCACTTAGCTAGGGCCCACTAGATCTGTTCTTGAGAGTTATCTTTTTTCCCTTCGAGCCATCTCAATATTGAGAAGATGTGATAGCATTGTTATCCTTAGGGACAGCATTGTTATAAAATTTAAACTAATCTTGTCTGCAAATTTATTATGAAACTGTATCATAATAGATCACATGTGACAGTACGATAGTCGAATCATTTTTATTTTGTAGGTCATATTTCTTAGTCCTATTGACCTGTATACTCTGAATTATTCATGTTTGGGGTTTCATCGGGTCGATTGGGGGTGGCTGGGCAGGTCCTAAACTTATTTCTTCTTTTCCATAAGAATAACCGTCATGGATTTCTCCCTCTGCATCATGACTGGCCAGACGACAAAAATTCGCTTCATGTCCTATATTAAACACATCTGATTTTACCAGATTATGGTCAAAACTCTATTAACACTGCGCATAATATAGTGACAAACAAGTTTTTGGATCAAAACCGAAGTTGAAGTGAATTGAGAGATGACAATAACACCACAACATATATGCCGCAGGCAATTATCACCATAGGCATTTGAATTACATGAAATGTCTTCTACAAAAACACCAAAGGAAAAGTAATTTGTGGAACAATCGAGAGGCCTACTTGAAAAAACAAAATGTCTATATAACGAGAGCATTATGCTGATAATTACTTTTCTTTCGGACGTACTTAACCAAGATTTTCAAGGCGATTAGCCTTCAGACCTTTTGAAGCACCTACTTGAAGCTCAAAACAATATCCTTGTCCATCTGCATAAAAGAAAAGAGAAGAAAAGAAAAGAAAGGATTGGATTCAAGATTATGTTTAGGAAACTAATCATATGACGACTACCACTCGTTGTAACTTACAGATTTTGCCAGCTCTTTAGCCTTCTCATCGTCAAATCCAAGTGCAGCCAGTATCTTGTGCCCTGCAGCTTCCTTTTCTGACCAAATACCAAGTAGTAAATGTGTTGTTGTTACTTCCCCACTTTCACCTGCTTTTACATTCTAATCGGTCAAATAATATTGTAAAAGCTAAAACGTGGCACAAATATGTCACAGAGAACAATAAACTACTGTTATAATTTTTAATGAGAGCAACTTGCATTTGAATCTACATATCAAATCTATAATTCAAGTTTGGCCAGTTTTAGTGATCAACTGTGAATCCACTAAAGCTTGGATTTTTCAAGATTTCAATATCACAAAAGATGGTGTCTAACTGATACAGCACAGCTTACTAGCATGACGAATACAAAAGCTTAGGATTAGTCAGATGAGAGACTTCATGGAGCTTAGAAGATGCTAGTAATGCTCTCCAATATTTCCCCCCCAAAAAGAAAAAAAAATCCAACATAATATAAATGTTGTAATGTCTCCCTTTAGCTTTTCTCTTCCGCGCTCTAAACCAGCAACAGAGTCTAACTAGGCAATGATAGCCATTGCACAGGGCAACAGGAGATAAATATTATGCACAAATGTCTCCTGAACATTGTTATAGTTTTAGAGAAGTTACATAAAGCACTAATTCAGTTAGTATTACCAAATCAATATTGATTGACTAAATGCTGTAACAGATAATTATACAATTACGTAAGTAATGGATAAGGACTACCTGACTTCAATTTTTCATCTAACGCCCAATCAAGAGCCCTTTGAGCTGGTTCAGTCAAGGGAGGATGCTCAGGACTGAAGAAATACATGTCAGATTTACCAAGCAATTTCAAAGTTTCATCTCGCACCTTGAAAAGTGTAATACCATTTTCCCTCAAAAACTTTGCAGCCAAACTAGTTCCTGAAAAAAAATAAAAAATAGAAAAAATTACAAGCACATAAGAGGCTCATAATGATTCCATGGCAAAGATCCTTCTTTGATTTTAAATAAAAATCCTATTTCTTTCAAATAACACCAAATTGCAACTAGGCCAGTATTTTGACAATATTTCAACACGGCAATGCCTTCAATAGTTATCTAGGTGTGGATTCATAGATATAAAGTTTTGATGCATTAAAAAAATCAAATTCACCTATGAATGCCCCGATCTCTTCATAAATGTGCATTTCTGTCCCAATTCAATTTATTTGGTAAACAGCTCCCCAACCTTCAATTTTGTAGGTGGGTCCCTAAAAATGGATTCATTCATCCAAGATTGTTGCTAAAACATCACACGACTCATTCTTTAGGCACTCTTTGAGGGGTATATTGAAGAACCCAATATCATTGCAATATCAGATTTACAATATAAGAAAGTTCATCTAGCAATCAAATAAGCTGAAATAACTATCATAGCAATATCAAGTGAATTATAATCTACAAACAAACTAGATTAACATGCACACAAATTGACTTGATTATCATTTAATTACCAACCTTCAACCAAAATGCCCATTAGCAAAGCTTCAGTTCCAGTGTTTGGGTACTTGAATTTCCTGGCCTCCAACTCCGCCATTGCAAAAGACTTTATTGCCCTGGCTGACCATCTACAGACACCATTGTTCAATAGCTCTCAGTACTAATTTTAAAATAAACCCTTGAATAATAACAACAATTCAACAACAACCAATTTTCATATTTAAATAAACAAAAAATTGAAAAACATACTTAGGTTTTCCCTCAGATGTATTTCTCTCCTGTTTTCTGCAAACCCCAAAATTGACAACACAAATAATTACTCAAATGAACAATAAGTAAAAATTTATGTTTATAATGCATGTGAATGAACAGAATTTACCCAGTGGGGAGACTGAACAGGACAGTGGCAACAGTAGAACTACGTCGTTTTGCAGCTAAAATTGAAAAATTCGATGATTGAATCGAAAGCTTCGTACCAATAAAAGAATTTGACAGACTCTCAGGCTTGAGAATCAAGGAACTCTCAATGGGCTTCTTGCAAGTTTGCGAAGGTATTATTGGTAGCACAGAAAGTGTGTGAGCAGCCATTTGAGTTCTCAATAGACCCTAATCCAATTGAAACTGGAAACTTGGTTGTTGGGTATTTGAAGAAGAAACTATTGGTTTAATTTAGCGAATGGAATTTGAAGATTTTAAGGTTAGTAATATGTAAATGGATAGGTAGAATTGAGAGCGAAATTTGCAGCGCGTAGATTGTAGGTGAAAGGAAGATTCTGGCCTAGAGTGGCGATACTTTTTTATGAAAAGCGATTCTAGTATAAACCGGAGAAAATTGCAGTGAAATAAACGCGACAATACCCGGCCCGCAGAGAATCTGATTAGTTGGGCTGAGCTTAGATAAATGGTGAATGGGCTTATGATGCATTTTTCATCAATCAATCGGTCCAATTTATCGAACAAACATTTGTGAGATAAGATAATTGGGAATTGTACCTTTTTTTCTTCACGACTTTGAAGTATACTCGACTATTTTTATTGCGTAAATATTGATTATCTTAACATGATAATTTTTGTAACAATTTTAATATGTGCTTAAGCCATTAGCTCTTAAGTACGATTTATTTTAAAAGGAACATGTGTTCAAGCGCATAGGCTTTGTGACGATTTGGTTATGTCGAAATTGATTTACTCATAGACACTATTTACGTTGAAAGGTCTATACCCATTTTACCATTCATAAATTTCTATTGTTAATTCCCTACAAGGCAAGTATATTATCGAGTTACGCTAATCATTTTAAAAACAGATTTTTTTTTGAAATCAACTGTCTGAATTTTGTCAACACAGTTTGTAATTCAATTTTGTACAAATAACTTTATTGCATTGATTATAGTTGGCAATTTATATCATCCGCGATTTTTTCGGAAGACGGGGACGAAACGGGGACGTGATAGCCTCATTTACTATCCTATTTGATTGAATATTTATTTTTAAATATAATTTAAATTGAATAGCATAAAAATAAAAAGAAAAATAAAAGGATTCAGTCATTCGGTGGAATTCAGACCTGTTCCAATCCAGTTTACCTGTTTCAATTGTCCAGTTCAGACCGTCTCTGGGCCTGATTTTACCCCCTGGAATCAAACAATAAAACGCGGAGACAAACTATTTCTTTACCTAAATCCTAGTTTTCATAATTTATTTTTAGCAAATCTATCATTAATATTAGTTTATTTACGCTCCACCGCTTCTTAAACTCTCTGAACCACCTGTGCAATATATGTTCGCCGACAATTTTTAGATTTGTACCTATTTGACGGAAATTAAAGAATTTTGAGGTTGAATCTTTAGTTTCCTTTGTTGGCATTCTATTTTACGGGTCAATTGGAGCTTAATGTGTTTTCCGAAGGCAATATTTGGGGAGTTTTCTCTACTGTGATTCGCAGTTTTTTGTGAAATTCCGAAAAGTGTGAATTTTGTTTGTGGGGTTTGAATGCTTGATTCAAATATATCATGATTACTCCATTAGGCAGAAAGTTGAAATCTAGATTGCATTTTTTGGTCGTATAATGAGATGGTCTAGGTTTCAGAATCTTGATTGCATCAGCGTTCCTTTTTAATTTTTTTTTTCTCTCTCGAATTGTATTTTTGTGATTCGATCACTAACCGATCAATTTATTAATTGTCATAAATGCAGTTTAAATCAATGCGATTTGATTTTTTTGCTAAAGATTAATTGCTCTCTTTTCTTGTTTTTGCAGCACAAATGCTTAATTTTACTCCCGTGAAGAAATTTCGGAAGACGACAATGTATAATATTGCTGATTCGTGTTAAATTTATTCGTAGATGTTTCAATTTTGTCTCCACTGACAAGTAATGTTAGATTGAAGACATTTGCTGCAAACTGATATACTGTTGTTCAAATTGCAATCAAAAGTTTGACTTTAGTGAGTCTGAAAGTTGCTGTCAAATAGATATTTGGTGAAGTTTTCATTAGTCTCATGTCTTGTATCTTGATTATGTAGGCGCTGTTTAATTTAGAAAGAAAACCATGGCTTCGGTTTCTGTTAAAGAACAGCCTAGAACGGCCTATCCAAAGACCCTTTCATCGATTGTAGCTTCAGTGGGAGGCCTTGCTTTATTCTTAATTCTCGCCTCAACTATATTGGTCTCCCAACCCATTGGGTCCACAGTTCGTGGGTATTTATATGGTGTTGATCACTCTATAAAGATTGATTCAGTATCCACCCTTAATGAACCGATTTCTTCAGTATCCACCCTTAATGAACAGGTTTCTTCAGTATCTACCCTTAACGAATCGGTTTCTGGATTTAATTCTCAGCATGATGGTCGTGGATCTATGACAGTTGGTGGGGCTGATGGCAAAGAAACTCCTGTTGACAAAAAACAGAATCCTGATTCTCAAGATAAGAATGAATTGTTAAGTTCAAGGCAAGAAGAGTCCAAGAATCTGAAGGACGAGTCACTGCATTCTAATGTAAAGCAGCAAGAGACTGTCAATAAAAGTTTGGCTTTGCCCGCAGTTACAGAGGGTGATGAAAATGCCCCATCCAATAATACACGTGGAGGATTGAAGGACACTGTGACATCTTCTCCTACTGCTACCAACAGGAGTCAGCCTGATGTAGTTGATTCAGGTACTAGCTCATTTTCACCATGCAATTTTAGCCTGTATTTCCATTATTTCTAAATACCAAGACTTCTCTGATGGGTTTTTACATCTTCTTTAACTTTTATGTAACTCTTGCATTATACATTTTGTAATGTATATACAATTGGAGTTTAGTTTTCTCAATTAGTTATGATTTACTTAGCCAGTTAGCCTCCTGTTGGAAAACTTTGTAAATCAATTTATAAATGGTCACACTTCATTTTCAACCACACATTTGTTGGAGAAAGATAATTTGTTTGTGTTGTTTATTAAGTTTCGTATCTTTATTTGGACACGGGCTGATAAGCTTTCTGCCTTACCTCTAGACATATTCAGTTTATTGATATATCTAATGATTCCAACATGTTGGACAAATTACATACCTCTATATTCTTATGAGAGTTGAGAATACTCTTGAAAGCATCAGGAATGATATGTTAACTAATTAGGAAGGATAGTCTAAACACCACACTTTCATTTTTCTCAGAGTTTTTCTAATCAAGTATTTGTACTTTTCTTTTATGAAAGGACATTAATCAATTGTTTGTGCTTCAATAGCTTGTCACCTTGGCAAAGTCCTTTGCAATTTCTTTTTCAATCATGATGTAGAAATCTCATTTAAATCAAGCTGGGTATGGCTGACATCAGTGAGTATATAGTTTTGAGCTTGCACAGATAGAAAATAATATATATACGCACACTGGCTGGGGTATGAATGGCCTATTGAATTCTGGAATCTTGCACAATATGCTGGTGGCTTTATCTTGTGATACAAAATGCCATACAAAGTTAGTTCTATGCCCTGAGCTGAAAACTTGCGCAGTCGTCCTATTTGGTTTGCTTTTCAAGTCATAAGAAAATGGAAATAAAATTTATTGAGTATAAATTCACACGTGTGACATATGACCTGAACTTGGCTATATCTTGATCATGTTACAGGATGCGATCTTTACCATGGAAAGTGGATTTACGAATTGACTGGACCATTGTACACAAATAATTCCTGCCCTATCATCACTCAGATGCAAAATTGCCAGGGAAATGGAAGACCTGACAAAGATTACGAGAATTGGAGATGGAAACCTTCTCAGTGTGACCTGCCTAGATTTGAAGCAAAGAAGTTCCTGGAGTTAATGAGAGGAAAGACATTAGCTTTCATTGGTGATTCAGTAGCTCGAAATCAGATGGAATCACTGCTGTGCATCCTTTGGCAGGTTATTGGAAAGATCTCATTTATATTTATTTAATTTCTCGACGTATTTAAGGCAATCTTCTTTCTGTTTTCTTGTTACTCTTCTCCTATTCTTATCAATTATTAGTCCTCTGATTCCCTTCATATTTTAGCAATCTGAACTCTCTGGATCAGTTACATTGGTGATTTGTTCTTACTCTATATCTCTCTCTTCTTTCTAATTTTTCTTTTTTGGCTTGGAGTGTTAATTTTGGAATTCATGTTTTTGTCCTTATAGCAAATGAATGATTTTGGCAAAAATCTGTATGTTGATTCCATCCCACTCCAAGCAAGTGTATAGAAAATATTTTTTGGAGAAAGAACAATGCATTGAAAGGAAACCCTTTAGAGCCTTATACCCCACTACACATGCAAATTCTTTCTCTTATACAATTTAAACGCCTACGAAATGAACAACTGGGAATCTGGGATGGTGAATTCCGTGCTGTGTCATAATGCTACGGGGAAAAAAAAAAAAAAACTGTATAATATAGGAGCAAAACAATAACTCCTAACCCATCATTAATCCACCAAGACTGGCATGTTATTGGTTTTGCGGTTTTTAACCCGTAATAACTGTTTTCAGTTTTTATTTTCTTTTTCCATATTTCCCCTATCCTTTTTCCAAAGGTTAGCCCGGTTTCCTCTTCTTTTTTTTGGGCTCGTAGAGGAGGCCTCTTTTTCCAAATTACATCGTATCAGCTCAGTTCATTTTTGTTTTAATAGCTTTGAAGCCTCTGAATAAAAACTTAGTGACCCCTGATAAAAGTAGTTTTGAAAGCAAATACCTAGTGTTTGACTGTACAATTCTCTCTGTAGATGTCTGTTCAGTTGTAGAAGGTTGGTTTTTAAAACCCTCAAAACTTATTTTTGCCAGAATTATCTGTTTGCTTTCCAAAGAAGTATAAATATTACATATGGACTCATCCACGTAGAGCATGTACATGATTTGCACTTTGCTCGTATGGATTATTTATTGTTATTTTGTTGAAAAAAATGGCTCTCCAATTCTTAATTCTGGGATTCTTTCAGGTTGAGGTTCCGAAAAACAGAGGAAATAGAAGAATGCAACGTTATTATTTCAGATCTACATCTACAATGATTGTTCGCATATGGTCGTCCTGGCTCGTTCACCAATCATCTGAGCCATTTGATTTTGCTCCAGCTGGTGTGGTCAAGCTCCATCTTGATGCACCTGATGAAGTTTTCATGCAATACATTATGGATTTTGATGTGATAGTCCTCTCCTCTGGCCACTGGTTTGCAAAGCAGTCAGTATATATATTAAACAATGAGATCATGGGAGGACAATTGTGGTGGCCAGACAAGTCTAGACAAAAGAAGATTGACAACATTGAAGCCTTTGGAATATCCATCGACACAATTGTTACTGCATTAGTCACACACCGGAATTACACCGGTCTAACAATAATTCGTAGCTTTTCACCTGATCATTATGAGGGTGGAGCCTGGAACGCTGGAGGATCGTGCACTGGAAAGGTAAGGCCTGCCTTGGATAGTGAATTAGTTGAGAATGGTTTTACCAATATAATGCACGAGAAGCAGGTGACAGGGTTTAATCGTGCTATGAAGAAAAAGATAAACAAATCAAAAATGGAACTAATGGATATAACAGAAGCATTTTCACATCGCCATGATGGACATCCAGGTCCATATCGAAGCCCGGATCCGAATAAAATCACTAAAAGGGGCCCAGATGGAAGGCCCCCTCCTCAGGATTGCTTGCACTGGTGCATGCCAGGTCCAGTTGATACGTGGAATGAACTCATGTTTGAAGTTATAAGAAGAGAAGTTGAGGACAGACAAAATATTGCTTCATGAGAGTCGCTCATCTTGTTACTAAACTATCCTATGTTTCTTTAATTTATATAGTACTTTGCACTAAAAAATTTGTAACTTGTGGATTGAATGAGGGTTAGTAGTTTTTACCCTCAAAAATCTTATATAGAGATACTGGAATAGGTCTAGTTTGTGAATTACAATGTTATTCTTTTCTTCAATTGTAACTGTTTCAACTCACAAGAATATAAGTTATTTGTTAGTCGGTTGTTGATTTTTCTGATTTCAAAGAAATTAAGCCTTCTGTGATTCTTTGCCTATTCAACGATGACTTCATTCTTTATCTTACATAACTTAGTCTCTCTTTTTTCTTCCTTCCCTGAAAGGTCTCCTATATTCACCTGTTTTGGACGTGATCGTAGATTTGATACAAAAAGCCGAGCTTAATGTTGCTTTTTCAGAAGAAGGTGAAGTTCCAGGTATTGACTTTGAACCAGCATCTTATTTATTCGTCTGGTTTTGTGAGCTTTAGAATGCGTCTGTTCTTTCCGTTTTGATGTTAGCATTTCCATCTGTCAAGCACTATATTATAATTCTCCTACTGAGCTTTCTAGGCTTTACATTTTCACTTATATCATTGTTGTTCACTATCTGACAAAAAAAAAATGAATTTTACCATTTGTACAGGAAAATGCAAGGAGATTTTACGAGTGCTGAGATGGCAGCACCTATATGGTTTTTTTTTTTTTTGTTTCTTTTTGCCAACACCTAGTGAAATTATGTACATTTCCATGTAAAACTCTGTGTACAACATAGCGTTGTTCTAAAAAAAATTGCCCAAAAATGTGAGCCCCAATGACGTTTCCTGTCCTTTTTCTACGATGTGGTAAATTCTGGGCCGCTTTTACGTTGCCAGTTTTTAATTTTATTTACTGCCGGTAAATAGTCAATCGATCAGTATAATTTTCCCCGCTGGTCCCCAACCAATTGCTCTAGTATCAAGTTGGTCTCAAAATCTTTGAAAATAGCAAATTGGTCTTCATATTTTTCTTATAGTTGCAAATCAGTTCGTGATAGCGGAAATCATTCAAAACTCTTTTAGCCTCCATTTTTCAAAAACTATAAATCATTTATAAATAGTTAATTTTTATTTTCAACCGCACATTCTAATGAATCCACCCCCTCATTTTTTTCTATTTATGAATTAAATCATTAATGACTTCTTCACAAACGGAGGCTTAAATTATCACAGCATTCAGACATCAAATTTAGTAAAACTATATTTTATTTTTTTCACTTAAAAATTGCTGCATCGGATAATAATTTAATGAAGATTTTAACGGTTTCTAGCATTGTGGATTCATTATGCAACTTTAATGATGGGTCTTGGACCATCTTGCTCACTTATAAAGTTGAAGGGTTATCATGCTTACTAAGCAATAAGTTGTGGACCAATTGAAAGAGTATTTTTTCTCTCTTCTGCATTTGAAATTTAAAATTTTCATCGCAAACATTATAAACCCTCGTACACTCATTCTCAACGGTCGAATTTCTAAACGTTTCTCTATCTTCTCTCTCCAACTCTGAAACGAAGAGTTCAAATCTTTCAATCTCTTAAAATTCATCTCTCTTAGAGCAAATCTTGAGATCTGGTTCTGAATTGTTACAACGCAGGTTTTTGTTTTCTTCGGTTAAATTTTCGGGTACGTTCTCAGATCTAGGTTTTGTTTTCTTTCTATTTTTTTTTTATTTTTTTTTTTTCCGTTCGTTAGTATGGATTTAGAAAGTTATTGAGTTTGAGAAAATTGAAATAATACTAGTTCATTTATTTAGAAAATGGGTTTGGAACTAAATGGCTATAAAGGTTGTGGTGCTTGGAGTAGCGATTTTAGTAAGTTAGATAACTATTTCTGATGAGTGACTTAGGTAATGTTTCTATTCGTTGATCAGTGTACGCTTGTTTCAAACTAATTGGGTTTTTGGTTGAATTGAGCTGGGTTTTTTTTTTCGTTTCATTTGTGAATTTATCTAGGGGTTAATTCCGTTCCCCATTCCGTACCTGATACCACCGACATTGATGCTGTAGTAATGAAACTTATAAGTGACGATGAGTTTGGTAAAATTAATAATCCAGACTGTGAAGTAAAGTTAATGTAAAATATTAATTACTTCATTTGTATGAAGAAAATGAATTAGAAATCCAATATTCTATAGTCAAAAACATAGTTCACTATTAGGCGAATTAGTAAGGCAGTAGGGTTTCTTTGCAGAATTTATTGTTGTTTTTTGACAACTGAAAGTTATTTTACTGAGTTACTGCAATTCTTGGTGAGTTATTGTGCCTTCTTCACTGTGACTTTCCATGGTGGAAGTTACACTTTTAAGCATTAATAATAGCTTGTTGATAATCGGTATTGAAGTTGATTGGATTTCTAGTGTGATTGTGCGTTAGTACATATATTGTGCATGTATTCTCATAAAGTTGGATTTCATGGGCAGGTTAAAGTTGATCCACTAGTCAAAGTGATCTGCAATTGCAAATGGAAACAACATGCGGATCTCTTCTATATGAATTGCAGGTTATTTTGTTTCAAGTACAAATTTTTACCTACAGATTTGTTTATGATTTATTATGTTTGAGTCCTTACTTTAAAAGTGAAATCTTCCCGTCACTTGTAATGCTTTAGTATCATTATCCTTCTGATTTTTTATTCTTATGATTTGTTGGAAAAATAATAGATAATATGGGATGAGGTAGGAGAGTCAGATGCTGAAAGGGACAGAATGTTGCTTGAGCTTGAACGGGAATGTTTGGAGGTGTACAGAAGAAAAGTAGATCAGGCAAACAGGTGTAGAGCTCAGATTAGGCAGGCAATTGCTGACTCTGAAGCTGAACTTGCTGCCATCTGCTCTGCAATTGGAGAGCGACCAGTACATATTAGGCAGGTCAGGATATAAAACGTATTATGATTGGAATTAGTAAATTGTATTTGATAAAATGCTTTAATGATTTTGAAATATTGACATTGTTCTCCTGTCGAATATGCCAATGAAAAATTATTTGAATTCATATACAACTTTAATCAGCCTCAAATTAGAGCATTTAATTTTAAATCTGTTTGTAATTTTGAAATACCGTGTTGGCTTAACATTGGTTAAAGGTTACCATTAAGTGAGTGATTAGGAGGACACTTGAATACTGTAATCCTAAGATTACCAGATATGAAATATACTAGTAGCCGGAAAAAAATAAAGATACAATTTGAGGAGAAATTTATGATGATATTTACTATGTTTCTTTGGCAGTCTGATCAAAACCCCGGAAGCTTGAAGGACGAAATTAGATCCATTCTTCCACAGATAGAGGAAATGCGGAAGAGGAAATGTGATAGAAAGAATCAATTTGTAGAGGTTTTAGAGCATATACAAAAGCTTAAGAGTGAACTTTCTAATTCAAGTGGGTATATTTCTACCACTTTGGTAGTGGATGAAGCTGATTTGTCTCTAAGAAAGCTTGAAGAATTACAAAGAGAGCTGCAGGCACTTCAAAATGAAAAGGTTATTGTTTGCGCTGTAGCAGTATTATCTGTTCTTAACCTGCTTTGTAGTGATTATCCATGACTAACTTTCTTTTATGTTCCCTTGGTTTCAGAGTGAACGTCTGAAGCAGGTTCTCGATCACCTCAATACTTTGAACTCATTGTGCTTGGTGCTTGGTATGGATTTCAAACAAACTGTCACTGAGGTTCATCCCAGTTTAGGGGACCCTGAAGGTTCAAAAAATATTAGTCATGATACCATAGAGCAGTTAGCAGCTGCTATTCAAAGACTGAAAGAGATTAAGATACAAAGGATGCAACGGGTATATTAAATTCTAATATGCTTCTTTCAGTTTTAAGTTGATTATTTTCAGCGTGCCAAGTTGTTATTTTCTTCCTTGGCAGCTGCAAGATCTCGCCATGTCTTTGCTGCAACTGTGGAACTTGATGGATACACCTCCTGAAGAGCAACATGTTTTTCAGAAGGTCACTTGTAATGTAGCAGCTTCAGAAAACGAGATTATGGAGCCTTACATGCTGTCTGCTGACATTATTAATTGTGTAAGTCATGGTGCATGTTTGCCAAGAATATACGTTCGAACATGTTTGGCTAAGCATAACTACAAGTTACTTTAAGTAACCTTTTGTTTCCAAAATGTTTAGATAACTGACGTTTTTCTTTTTCATTCTTAAGTAAAAAACTTGCTTATTCTGTTACCTTATTATGAAAGTAAATAGCTTATTTCCAGTTTTGATGAATAATTTTTTTGTTTATTTTAAACTTGCTTATTTTTGTATAAGTTAACTTTTTAAGCTTAGCCAAACATGCTTGATCTTTTGCTTTGGTGTGGTAGCTTTATTTTGATGACTTAGAAACAGACTGGGATATAAAGTATTGTAAATCATTTCCCAATCAGGTTGAGACAGAGGTTTCTCGGTTGGAAGAGTTGAAAACAAGCAAAATGAAGGAGCTTGTTCTGAAAAAGAAGTCGGAGCTAGAAGATATTTGTAGGAAAACACATCTGATTCCAGAAACTGATATTTCATTGGATATTGCTATTGAAGCTATTGAATCTGGTACTACTTTGTATGTTGGGAAGGATTGAAATGATATTTTTGCTTTGAGTCTAATTCTATTTTCCCTCAATTAACAGGAGCTGTTGATGCAACTTATGTGCTTGAACAAATTGAGCTTCAAATAGCTAAAGTTAAAGAAGAAGCATTTAGCAGGAAAGATATCCTCGACAAGGTTGAGAAGTGGATGCTTGCATGCGAGGAGGAGAGCTGGCTTGAGGAGTATAATAGGGTCAGGTTTTTGAACAAGGTTCACTATTTATATAACAAATTGCAAACATCCAGTTGTTCAGAGTCAATCTAATCTTTGTGCAGGATGAAAATCGTTACAATGCTGGGAGAGGTGCTCATCTTACTCTGAAACGTGCAGAGAAAGCTCGCGCCTTGGTCAATAAACTTCCAGGTATTTTTTATTATATTTTGTTAGAAACCCATCCGTGGTAAAAGTCTTTATTGTTGTAAAGACACAGGACGTGTACATGATAGAATTCGTTACTAGTTTCACTTCTGCATCATCTATTCAGCACTTGTGGATGCATTGGCTTCTAAAACATCATCTTGGGAGAATGAGAGAGGAATCGAATTCACTTATGATGGCGTAAGTGTTGCCCTGTGTACTCTGCATATTTACTTTTCGTTCAGCTCTTGTTATTTGCTTAGTTAAATTTTACCTTTTTCTCTCTTTTTCTGTGTACAGGTTCATCTGCTTTCAATGCTAGACGAGTATAACATTTTACAGAAAGAGAAAGAACAAGAACGCAAGAGGCAGAGGGTATATAGGATTCTTGATATTTCTATGATTGAATTTCACGGTTAATGATCTGTGCTCTCTCTCACACTTTGATTTTGTGTTTGGTTTTTATGATTTTTAATTTATTTTCAGGACCAGAAGAAACTTCAGGGGCAGTTACTAGCAGAACAGGAGGCTCTTTATGGTTCAAAACCGAGCCCTATGAAGAACCAGAGTGCGAATAAAGGACCTAGATTGTCATGCAGTGGTGCAAGCAATAGAAGACTTTCTCTCGGTGGTGCAACTCTACAGACTCCTAAGCCTGATATACTTCACTCCACCAGAGCTACTCCTAATACGCGACATGCCAAGAAAAATGACCGGTTGAGTCATGACCCCACCAGGGATGATGGATTTCAAGCCTTGTCATCTGGTAATTTTTAGAACAAATACAAGGTTCTGAATCCTCTTCTTTTTTCTTATTTCTCATCTCATTCTCATTTTCTCTGGCGTAGGACGGAGGGGTCTAGACATAGCTGGTCTTCCTCTAAAACCACATTCTTTCAATCCACCGAATGCTCATGAAATAGAGTCGCCAATGATGCGAAAGCCTTTCTCTCCCATATCTTCCACGGATTCATCAAAATCCAATGCAACGAATATTATGGAAGATCTGAATAGAAAACATAATGAGATGTTGCAGAAGACCCTTACAAGCAACAATCCACCATTCGCAACTCCTTCCAAGACGATTTCTACTCCGGACGAAGAGAACAGAACCCCCAAAACAATGGCAATTCCGGTACCTTCTACACCCTCTACTGTTTCAGTTCCAATGCTGACAGCTATCACACCAGCTTCTTGTGTACTCGAGTCAATGAAAGATGAAGAGATTGAATACTCGTTTGAGGAGAGGAGAGCTGGATTTGTGCTTCCCAAAGAACATAGGAACACAGTGATTCAAATTTGACTTCATTTCAAGATTTTGAGTTTGGTACTACTGCATTCCTCATTATTACTTGGATCCTGTGATTACAAGTCAATTCTATTGGCTTTTCTGATGTATAGTCTACAATTCTATTGACTTTTCTGATGTAGTCTACAAACAATGGAAGGTGGACTAAGTTGTTCAGTGCGTTTCTCCTTGCTCTATCTAATGAAAAATGGTTTGTTCAACCTGTTGTGTTAACCTCCTATTACTGAAATGGAGAAGTTTGAGCTGGTTTTGTGGTGGCTATCAAGTATCATCTAGTTCAGGTCGATATGCCCAACCTCCTCTAGTCTCTCTCAGATTTCGTCTCTCGTCATTATTAACAACCAGCATAATAATGGTTTTGAATGATTTAAGTTCAATTGTGCTTCAATATGAAGTTCTTTGAAAGTAAGTTCGTACTTATTCAAAATAAAGTTTTGTTAGTAACATAAGTAACATTGAAAATTATGTTGTCAAGATAATTGATTTAAAAACATGTTATTAAAATGAGTATCTTGCCTTAGCAAATGGTTAAAAAACCCTATAACCCTATAACAGGGTCAAAAAACAGTAAATACTTCTGAAACTCAAGGGCGATTCTTTCCAAATGGTCAATTTTAATTACACCTAAAAGAGTCGAGCTACTTATCGAACACTCACATTGAATTTATGTACTTACCGAACACTCACATTCAAGAGCAGGAACATAATTATTTTTTTCAATATTTTATACATGGTGCGGGCCCATGTGACTGAAAATTCAAAAAATCTGTTGAATTTCTGTAAAATATTTACTGTACTTCCAGCATAAAACCACCTAAAAAGACAGAAGAGGTCAGAGGTTGGGGAAATTTCGCACGGCTCCAACGTTACAGCTTTAAACAGTTAAACTTTCATATTTTTAACGTTTTTATCCATTTTTTATTCATATGCATAACTTCCCATTTTTAAAATCTCATTTCTTGAATTTCCAAGACTGGCCTGAAACTATTTTCTAAACCGTAGTGAAATATTTTCAATTTTTCAATTTATAAATTCCAAATATTTTATTAATTCGAATGTGTTATTAATTTCTCATTTTTCCTACCTCTATTCTTTTCTTGCAAAACCCTAATTTCATAACTCCCTATTTTTTATATTTTCTGTAAAAAAGGTTCGTCTTGGAGCTTAGAATTTTTCTTTTTCTTCTGTGCAACAGCAGAGAGGTTAAACCATAAATTCAGGAAGCTACAGTAAATAATTCCAGCAGTAGGACCCTGTTGTACTCTGATGATCTTTGAATATACAAAGCTGATTCTGGGTTTTCAAGATTTTTTGAGTTTCTGAAGTCGGTTATATGTAAGATTTTCTGGGTTCTTGATGAAGATTCGATAATTTCTATTTGAAAGGTGTTTTGTGTAGTTGCTCTGAGCATTTAGCTAAAAAAGATTCAATCTTTACATTATTCTGGAGATTAGGACTTAAGTTTAGAGGTTTTTAAAGATTTAAAAAATTTTCAGGTCTTTGTTTAGTTAGTATATGAATGGAGGAAAAAGAAGGTTCAAACATTACTGGGGTAACAGCAAAGGGAGATGAAGCCCCACAGGGCTTCAGGATTGAGCCAAGGGTTGAAAATCCTAGACTAGATGTTGGATCAGCTTCTGGGCCAACACCAGAAACACAGGCAATCGTGCCTGTACCTGCACCGGCGCCAGCAACTGAGGTGAAGAAGAAGAGGGGGAGACCGAGGAAGTATGCACCAGATGGTTCGGCTTTGGCATTGTCACCTATGCCAATATCTGCTTCAATTCCACTTACAGGAGATTTTTCGGCTTGGAAACACAGTACTAGTCGCCCAGTTGACTCTTACAAGAAGAAGCATAAATTGGACTTTGAAAGACCTGGTAATTATAATATTTTTTTTCTTTAATTAATTTGAATCTTGAATTTTGGATAGTGGTTTCTACTTTTCCTGTGATTTACTGTTACATAGAGATCTGTAATATATGACACTGAAATTAAATTGATTTGTTGATAAGTCAAGTGAGATGATATTGCTATTTATGGTTGGTTGAAGTATTTAAAAACTAAATCTACCATCTGTTTTGTTTGAAGAGTAAATTTAAATAAATATATTTTCTATCTAACAACTTAATTTTAGATGAGTTGGCTCAACTTAGTATCAGACTTTAAGTTCTAATCTTGCTGCCACGATCTATAAAATGGGGATAAAGCTTGAGTGTACAGGGGGGTTCTCACAGAACCCCCACAGAACACTCACAAAGGGTGGGACCCACCTCAATAAAAAAGTTAAAAAAAAAAAGTAAAAAAAAATTCCCCCCCCCCCCCCCCCTTGTGAGTGTTCTGTGGGGGTTCTGTGAGAACCCCCCCTGTACACTCAGCTTTATCCATAAAAAGGTCAGCGTGTCATACATTTGATAAAAAAGTTTATCCAGCCTGCACGTGATGACTGAGGAGGTGCGTTGAAGGCTAAATTTCCACTCTCTAATAGCTTAAGCTTATAGTTAAGGTGATTTAACACTTTTTCTCTCATTTAGTGCTCTTTTATGTTTGCTTGGCGTTTTAGGGCCAACCTTATTTATCTATTTTAACTATTCAATGCTGCATATCATGCCTTGTTGATAAATATCCCCTCGGATCTGGATTGTTATGATCGTTAAAAGAATTTATGATACTGCTGCTGAAGTTGTTGGAATATTCCTTCAATCTAAACCGTACAAGTTTTGTGGGGTCAAAATAATCTGATGCTGTGAGTTATTCATGTAGAGATTCTTGAACACCACTTATTTTATTGGTGATTTCATTACTGAGCTGATTTGGTTTGACACAAAATCTGGCTTTTTCACAATAATTGAGTGAGTAATGATGAGTGGCTGATGTGACATGTGTGGGTCTAACATAAAGACAGCATGGATGGAATATGTGCCAACACTGAGAGATAGCATGAATACTGGTGTTGATGAAGTCCAAACATAAAACTGATTTCAACAAGATTCATTGCCAAAATTTATGCATCCTATCAGTGGGCACAGGTACTTTCAATTGAGAAGCTGCTATCAAGGATTCAAGGGGCTTCAGAAGAATCTAGAAATGTGGTTGAACATGCCGTTCTATCAGAACAAGCCTCTGACCAAAGGAATGTTTTTGTATTAGTTTCCCCTTAATGTCTGGCTTACTAAGATCTATTTTAATTAATTTCTTTTACCAACAGTATCTGGAATTATTGAGCTCTCTTTCTAACATATTTATTTAAATGTACTTTTTATTTGTGTATAACCAATATCATTAGAACACTACTGATACAATGCAATTATATGTTTGATGTGGAACACTGATTCATCACTTAAATTTCATCTTGTTGTATTTTGATGAAATTTCAAATTTGCCTAAGCAACCGATTTGATATTATTTGTGCGTTGTAGGGGAAAAGGCAGACTACTCTGGTGGTGCAAGTTTTACGCCCCACGTGATCACTGTTAATGCTGGCGAGGTACTTCTAGAATCTAGTTACTAGTAAATTTTGTACATTTAGTTTTTATACGTAAATGACTTGATGTCAAAAACCTTCTATTAGTTCATATGCTGATGGTTCAAATATTAATAATTGATGGGAGAAATGCATTACTATTCTATAATTTGTTACCCTAATAGCATGTTAATCTATAACTTTTTATTATAATTGTACAATTATTTCCCAATGATGAAAACTGTCCAAATCTTTGATAAATTATCACATGATCCTCGTGGAAAAAAGCTTTACTTCAAATTTCTAGACACCAATTCATGTTTGGAAGCATAACCCCGTTTCACAAAGTTGGACAAGCAAGGGTCACGCAATGATTAAATAGAGATTTGGGTTGCTTCCATTTTTGGGGAATGATTGTACAACAAAAATGGAAGGTTGGGGATCAACTTGCTACTAAGGCAAAATACGTTGTGGACCACTGGTGCGTTTTTCCAAAAAAGAATCCAACGCGCACTTTTTGTGGTTTTTGACATTGTGCTGTTGAAGACAGAATGAGATCAAAATTTTATACTGGTTAGAAGAAGAAAAATCTTTAGAAGTTTCCATGCATTCCCATACAAAAATTACCTTCAATTCATGGACTAACTCATAGTATCTACACTTATGGATGACATTCGTCGTATCACTAAGTGGAGGAAAAAAATTTAAGACTTAATTATATAAGATTAATATTTTCCGGAAATATCATCATACGCTAATTTTTGGTGTGCAAATTGTATCTGCTATTTGAATCATTGATGGAAGTCTGTACCCTAATGCATTTACCTCAGAATGCTTAAATAACATAATAGATAAACATAGATGCATTCATCGATGAACTATTTAACATGTTATGATTTGTCGTTTGGATTTCCTTTGCAATACATTAAAAAGACATGACACAAATTCATATTAGCTAACTGATAAATAGCTCTTAGTTTTGGCACTGGACCCTCTTTCTTTGTAGATTATCTTAACCACCACCAAACAATCATGCATGACTTCATTCCTTTAAAATTATTTTCATGTAATATGCATGTAAAAGTTTCTTGAAAGTGGGGATGGGTTAAGACTTCAGAGCATGATGCTGCTATTTTCTAGTTACGCAAAAGAATTGATACATCTTGAATTTTGCTGTCTTTGCATCTGAATTCTTACTGTTAATATGACTTGAACTTCAATTTTTACTTCTAATATTGCTGTTAGCCGATTTTTATTTGATTAAATTTTAGTTCTCTGTTCTATTTGTTTCAGGATGTTACAATGAAAATAATATCTTTCTCTCAACAAGGCTCAAGAGCTATTTGTGTTCTAGCGGCAAATGGTCCCATCTCAAATGTTACACTTCATCAACCTAATTCTTCTGGCGGTACTTTGACCTATGAGGTGCGAGCCCTTTATGTCGACATTGCTGTTAATACATCTCTATTTTGGCTAAACTTAAAAGGTTTATTTGTAAGTAAATAAGTTTCAATAAGTTAGTTTTTCGTACTGATCAAAAATTGGAGTAAGACTGTAAGAGTTACTTTCAAAAAGGGCCAACTTTTTTTTCTTAGTAAGAAAAAAATAACTTATTTCTTAAGTAACTGTTACTGATTTTTAAGCTTAGCTAAACATGCCTTCTTCACATGGGAGTTTTAGTTTCATGGAGGTGGAATAGTTGTTCCTCACATAAGAAGTTTTGCATATTTAGCGTCTGATAGAATTTTCAGAGGCTTGGAATTGTGATGTTTAGAGATACTTTTCCTGACTCTCTTTTTCTTTCTCTCCACAGAAAATTTATCAAATTCACTAAGTTACAAAAGCCGACAAATTTGTCGTTTCTTAAATTTTTAACAAAAATTATCTTTTGTGGAGAATAATTCTGTTTCTGAATTATAATTATGCGCTTTCTGCAGGGCCGCTTTGAAATACTTTCTCTGATGGGGTCATTTATGCCAAGTGATAACGGATTGACAAAAAGCAGATCTGGTGGGATGAGTGTCTCTCTAGCAGGACCAGATGGTCGTGTTTTGGGGGGAGGCCTTGCCGGAATGCTACTAGCAGCTGGCCCTGTTCAGGTTCGAAAGTGTCATCAGAATGAACGAAAATGAGACAAAAGAATTAATGTGTTATCCAAATAATTGACAATCTATTTGTCTTCATAACCTAGGTAATCAGAAAGGAAAAGATGGTGTGTCAAATGTCAAAAGTTATACATCAAACAACATCTAATTTAAGAGAAAAACCCTTTTGTGACTCAATGTTGAATGTGTCCATCAAATTTTATTTTCTATGCACATTCTGACGAGTAAGTTGAATGTCTTGCGACCTTTCAATTTACACACACCTGAGTGGCCGAACCTTTGGATGCGGTTCCAGTCATAGTGTATACATATTTTAAATATTTCTTACATTGTTCTATATTCTGACACTTACTCAACAAATTTTCTGGTCAACTCTTTGTACTTGTATGATTTTTTGTAATCTGTATTGTGCAACTCTGTATTGTACTTTTTATTTTGTACAGATATTTAATTGAACCTTTATTAGCGTTCTTGTGTAGTATATCACAATGATGTAAAAGTTATTATTTCTTTGTTTTTCACGAATATATACCTGTGCAGAACGTTATAAGCCCAGTATGAAGTTTGGCAATACTTTTCTGAACTTTTCGAGTGCAACAGGTTGTCATTGCTAGCTTTCTTCCCGGGCACCATAAGGATTCGAAGCCCAAAAAGCTGAAGTATGAGCGGACAATATCTTTTGCCTCGAGTCCTGCTAATGCTTTTTCTGAAGAAAGATACGAAGGAGCCTCTGGTGGACAGAAGCCAAATTTGAACCCATCTGCTTCCTTCCGTGGAGACAACTTAACTTCTGCTAACTCCATCCAAGGTTCGAAAATCGCTGCCCTTGAAAGTAATGTCTCATTGTTGGGAGAAGATTCTAGAGAGCAACGCCATGAAATTATTTGCTGATTTAGTTGCTTATATTTATCATGTTTGTATCTTAGCTGTTATTAGGAGGTGTGAAACTTTTAGGCTTGCTTCTTTCTGACCCCGGTTAGAAGTTGACATCTGCACATTATCGTTGAAAACTAGAGTATGATTTTTCAGTTCGACTGAAGGTTTTTCTTTTGTTAGATACTAGGTTTTGGCTTTGCTAATGTGAGTGTCACATGGTTTGCGTCTTTTTTCGCTCTGGTGTTCTGTAACTTGATGTAGAATTTCGGATATTTGAACTGGATGTATCATTCTTAGTTGTAATAGTGAAGACTTAAATTTTTTGAAGATAATTTCTGTTTTCTTGTAAGTTGGCTGTTTGATGCTGCTTATAGTTCTCCAGAAATTCGACTATGCGGGGATCGTGTATGAAAATGGAAATACATGGAATTCAAGAACAATCTTTTAGTTCTTGTCAAGTTATGCATGAATATCATGAAATAGGTATCAAAAGTCGTCGATCGGCACAAAGCTGAAAATTTGGACAGCCAAGTGAGAAGATTTAATCTTTTTATTCAATAAAACCCCCATTTTAGTTGTCAATGTTGTGTTCTTGTAAGCTTGCTTACAATAAGATGTTTAAAAGTCGATAGAAATAGGAATCCTTAAGCTGTTGATGTAAAAATTTGTCTTTTTCTTGTGATATATTCTGGCTAGAAAACAACAATTGAACAGGTGAGAATCAATTTCTACCTACCGTTGACTTGATACATTTGTAATACATTGAATATTGACTTTTTGAGTCACTTAACTACCACTCGATTAGATTAAATGCCAAGCAACAAGTAACCTATAATTCAGTTGTTTAAACGACTAAGCAAATTGATGGTACTTTTGTTTGCTGTCGATAGAGGTGTAAATTTGATCGACAGGTTGTGTTGGGTTCAACCCACAAGCCTAGGCTCGGAATTGACTGTGCTAACCTTAAATTTTTATGCGCGAATGGATAAATAAAAAGAATGTGCACGACTTACATTTTGTTTTCCACAATTCCAAATTTGGATTTGGAGTAAGAGATGATGATCTTTTTTACTACTTTGCTAATTGCCACATTTTGACGAAATAATTTGTAAATGGTTGGATTCCAATTCTTCAATTTAATCCTTTTTACTTCATTCATAAGGTATAATCGTGACACAAAACTGTCTATTCTTCTTCATGTAATTTCTCAAAGTTTAAAAATCAAGAAAACAATTTTCTATGATGATAGTTACGAAATTTTAACTAATTTTCCCTTCTTGATTTTGTTCATTCTGATCTAATATTGTATATCAAACATGTCTTGCATGGTGGAGATTATCAGTTGTTAGAAGACTTTTATCAATCAAGAGTGGAAGGATTCAAGAATCATTAATATTTAATACAGAGGATTAAACTAATGTATATTATCATGTCAGCACACATTGGCTTTCATACCACACCTAGTCATTTAATCCTCAAGTTGTGCTAAAAACTACTTCCTCCATAAACTTTTTCCATCCGGCAACCCTTACGCAGTCTTTAACAAAAGTCGAGATTACTGCGAACAAAATTGTAACTTCTTTTTCTTCCTCAATCGTCCTTACCAGATAAAAGGCTCAATACATTTCCATTCTGCTACCTGACAGCAGTAGCCTTTGAACTGCTTGAGTTCCAGTTTATTCATTCACCCTTCGTTTTCAAATACTCCCAAAAAACATGTTGAATTCCACATTTGATTTTATCAGCCTTGCTGCTTCGAATTCTCATGCAGTTTTTTGTCTATGCAATCTGATTATTGTCATTCTTCTTGTTGGTAGCTCGAAATCCCGGTCAGAATTTAACGAAGATAAGCATTTTTCTCACGAAAACGTTGTTAGCAATAAGGGAGGTTCCATGGAAAGAACAAATGCTTCATGTTCCTTAAAGACGGCACGCTCATTGATTGATGAATCTTCGTCTGTGGGCATATCAGTGGTCGACAATGATGAAGGAAGCCGAGATGATGATGATGAAGAAGAAGAAGAAGATGATGATGAGCTGAGAAGAAGAGCTGAAGAATTCATTGAGAAAATTAACAAGGGGTGGATGAATGAAAAGTTGAAAGCATATTCTGTAGGCCGAATGGACTTTAGTTTGCACCACCGGCAGGATGGGCAAGCAAAATACTGATTTTTCGTTCGATCCTAATATTTATCGAGTCCACCTTATCAAACACAGTGTGTATTGTTATGATTTTCCAGTTTCTAGAATGTTCTAAGCATTTGGTAATTCAATGCTTGTTTCTTATTACTCTCATGTTTATGGTATATAATAATTTTGTTTTAACCTAATTTGAGTTACTGTTCCATTCTTCTGTTACTTGAGCAAACGGTGAGATTAGTACTATCCAATACTATATAATCAACCTTACTATTATGCCAACTCTAAAAGGACGGTCTTAAAATGGTCCGATCTAGAAAGACAACAAAAAAAAGCTTTGAATCTATTGACAAAGTTCATGATAGAACTGGAATCTGCTGTCATCCATGCAACAAAATTTTGTGAAACACACAGTTTTGCAGAATCAGGAGTTTTTCTTCACCACCTGTCAACATTCCGGATTACAAATGCACATGTTTTGTAAGATAAACTACACAAATATTGAACAACTTTAAGATGAAATTAAAATCTCTCTGGTCTCATTTAGAGCATTGTCAAGTTTTGTATATCGCACATGCCCACACAATCAATTTCTATGTAGCAAGATTTAGAATTTAGAAACAAAATCGAGGCTGGAATAGCCAGTAGGTTTCAAAATTTCATCCTGCAAAACGTTGCTGCACTTTTACAGCCAGTTACAAAATTGGAATGTATCACAAAACTACCTTGACAGATCGAAATTTGGACAGATTCGAATAGTAGGCGCAAGGTTTATTGTGCTCAATTTACATCTACCAACTCAACGTCAAATACAAGCCATGAATTCGGCGGAATAGTCCCCCCAGCACCTTTAGCTCCGTAACTGTATTTAGAAAACCAGTGGTTGGTTATACTCACATGAATATAAAGCAAGTGAAAATTTTCATTCATCAGACATCCCCTGCTTAACCGAGAAGTTCCTTACCTACATGAGAGAACATAATTTTGCACTAGCAGATTCATGTTATATATGAAATTTCAACTATTTGTAACTCTGCTATTAGAAGCATGTTTGGCAGTGCTTAAAAGTATCTAGAAAGTAACTCTGAGTCTTAGTTTCGGGAAAAGTTGTTAGTCAAAAAGCTTTAAAATCATGTATAGCAATTGTATGGCACAGCTAAATCAAAAATCATTTTCCTCAAACTCATTTTCAACCACACAATTCTCCCAATAAAATAATTTTGCAAATTGCAAGTGGACCCATAACTTTTCCCTACTTTTTAACCATACATTCTCCAAAATTATAATTTTTCTCCCAAACAAACACTTGGTTAAACATGCTTTTAAACACAGCCACACATGCTCTAGAAGGTGTTGTCAATTCGACAAAGAACATCACTAAATTTAAAAGCACGAAGAAACTAATTGCATACCCCATGGCAGGTGGAATTGTGAGTCTCCTTTTGTCCCCAATACGCATGCCTGGTGATAAAATGAAGTGGGACAAATTATCAAAAATTATTTGCAAGCCATAAGAACTAAAATTTATTAGAATGAAGTATGTATTCTAGGGTTAAAATAATTACCATTAACCCCAACATCCCAGCCCTTGATAACTTGTCCTATACCTGTAACAACAAAGTACATGAATTAAGTCATAAACACAAGGAATTCAGGAATTTCTTGAAGCACTTGCTTAACACCACATACCTAAACGAAATTTGAAGGGAGCTCTGCCAATATTTGAGTCAAATATTTTTCCATTCTTCTTCAGCTTCCCAATGTAATAGACACTAACCTGTGTAACAGAAAAGATTGTTTTGTACAAGTGCCAAAACATGTTGCGAATAATCTTAATAAAAAGTCAAACCATAAAAACACTGTCACATATACAGAATATTTGTGGAATAATTATAGTTCCTGCGATCAATAGTTTTGAATGCCAACCTGCAGCCATAAGTAGGACGTAGATAGTAGTAGTTATATGAGATAAGTAAAGAGTTCAATCCATTTTGAAAATATCATGGATTCCTTCTTTATTTGTCTCATATCTTTCTTTAGTTTCATGTTATTCCAAATAATCTTTGCACTGAATTTTGAATGTGCTTTTTGACAGGCAGTTGGGGAAAGGGGCTTGCAGATGAAGGCTGACATATTAAATATATGAAGTAACCCATATAAAGAGCCATATTCACCTTTTTCCCTGGAGAAGCTCTTTTCCCATCTGGTTTACCCATGGTCAACTCCTCTATGACCAATCCATTTGGGTACGTCCTCACTTGCAATGGTTTTGCTTCTTGCTTCTCTTCCTTCTCCAGAGTGGATCCATTTTTACCTGTTATGCTTTGATCTTCATTCGTGTTGGATGCAATCTCCTCTGTTTTATTCTGTTTATTTTTCTTCTTTTTCTCTTTCTTCCTGCAATGATTTTAAGGGATAGAATCAATAATATAGATGATATTTCAGTGTATGAATTATGTCAAAGCCTGATAACTAGTAAATAATAGTTTCGAAGGTACATAAAGAGCCATTAGACCTTCAAACGACTACCGTCACAGGGGGAGAGAATCTGAAGTGACTGATTATTTACAATGTAGTACTCTTATTAGGTTGAAATGACATGCAATTTTGGATCAAAATCTTGGTCCACAAACACAATACTTAAAGATTTGCATCTGTGGCGTTTAATTAAGAACACTGTTAGCATTATACAACCAGAAGTCTAAATGTTGAGATATGAAAACTCACTTCTCACTTGTTGCCTTCGAATCATTTTTCATCTCAGCCGTCGGCAGCTGCTCTGCATCATTAGAATCAGCCAAGACAGTTTGCTGAACCTCCTTTGTTACCTTTTCCTTTTCCTTCTTTTTCTTTTTTTTAGCATCATTTTGAGACATGTTATCAGTTGGATCTGAAGAGCCATGTAGTGTGTCATTTTCCCTACTTGCAAAGTTGGATCAGAAACGTTAAGAAGTGCTACAAATTTTAGAGAGTAGATACTAAAACTAATCACCTATAGGCAAACAATATACAGTATATGATACTATTCAAGGAATAACGAATAAAAACCATCTTAATAGCATTCACCAATCAAAAACCAATTATTATAAATCCTAAATCTTCATCAGACGCAACAAGGAAAATTCATCCCACCTTGCATGTTCTCCATCTCGGCCAACTGCATCAATCTTTCTTTTCAATTTTTTGCTCGCTTCAGTTTTTGGTTTCTTTTTCTGGGTTTCCTCATCTGCGTTATCATCTTTGATTTCTCTGCTTGCAGATACTGGAAACCCATCGTCATCTTCACTTTCCAAGACAGAAACATCGTGTCCACCCTTGACCACAAGCTGCCGATCATAATTCATATTGTCATCAGACACGTTTGACCGACTTTTCTCCTTTTTTGCCCGTTTAGACACACCATTCTCATTAACAGGCTTCTCATCATCCACTATTTCTTCAATTCTCACTTTTATGATAAACAAAAAAATAAGAATGAAGTAAACATTCAGAGATCATGAAATGGGTAAGCCAAAGAAGTATTATGCAAATGTATCGTGACATGGATAATGTATCATCAGATTTCCAGTTGTTCACTTCACGATTTATGTTTATCTTTGTCAATAGATCAAAAATCTACTTCCAGGTCACATGTAAAAAGGTCATTATCTTGATGCTTATGCAATTACCAAGACTATCCAAAAACATCAAAAAGTATTTGAAGGGAAGTATAATAAAAAAAAACCAGGAAAGCCACAAAGAGAATACAAAACAGTCACACTCCACAATCTCATGGAAGATTTTCTTCCTCATCTCTTGATAAAAATTAAAAATCCACTACGTAGATTTTCTTAATTGATCAAGAAACAAAACCTTGAACTTGCTAATATGATTTGTCTTGAGGCAAAATTCAATTGGAACACAAGACTACATATTACTTCCGGAAACTACCTCCACTGTTGGGGACAGGAGAAGGTGGGTAAATGCCAAGATCGTCATCATCAATAAAGTCACCCTCGTCATCTTCATCTTCAGAATCATAATTCATAAAATCATCCTCATCTTCTGAATCAGTGCCCATGGTATTCTCTTCAGAAGAATCACTTAAATCATAGTTAAAGAAATAAAGCAAAAACAGCTAAAATACATATACACACTTTCATTCTTGATCCATTTAAAAAATGATATATAAAGAAGCATACATTATATACTTATGAATATAAGAAGTATCAGTTAGCAACAGAAAAGAAGGATACGACCCAGAATCCTCTCCAAGTTTATCCTGATCATTTTCACCATAGAAGAACCCGGATAGATGCACGCTGTGAGGGCCAATAACCGAGAAGGTAACTTCATCCTCCTCAAACTCGAGATTCAATGAGCAAGTCTCAAGTCTTTCTGGTAACAACGTACATAAGTAAATGGGACTTTTATCTCCCACATTACACTGCACTTTGCTCTTCTTAGTTGAAGAACCACTACCCAGTGTTGCCTACATATAAACCACACAAGCAATCAATATTTCATGATCAAGGGAAAGCACAAGTCATAGGCAAAGTCGGAAAATAACACTTAAGAACTTTATAATATTGCTAAAAAATGATATTTCAGGAGGTAACCATTAACTATAAATCCATAATCAAACTCTGTGTGTGTGTGTGTGTAGTAGTAGTAGTAGTAGTAATATATTGACAAATGAGCAACTCTAAGCTCTCAAATTCATATAAAAATTAAAACTTTTCAGAAAATTGAAAACATGCCATCAAAACATAAGAAAAATTACAAACCTGAGATATATGAAGTCTTCCCCTCTCATTGTCGTACCGGTGGATATATGGTTTGCCTGGTTTTACTTCAATTCCTGGTCACAAAATCAATCACAAAAGGGAAATAAAAAATCAATTATACGGTTGTGTAGAAATATGTCTGAGTAAGTTAGCTTACCCCAGAAAGCCATTGGTGAGGAGGAATTGCAGCGTATTTCTCTAAAACCCTAGATGACAGTAAAGGGTTCAGTTTGGGACCCTTTAAAACCCTAAAGCTGAAATATAGGGGTTATAGAGGCACGGAAAAGCGTCCTACTTAGGCAAAATTATGACACGTTGAGGTTGGAAAAGGTTATACATTTTTAATTGGATAATTAGCACAAAATCCATACCTTTTAATATTACGGTACAAAACATTTCAACCTTTTTTTTCTTTTTCTTTTTTTTTTTGCATTTTCAACATTATTTTTACCTTTCATTGTCAAAAACTTTCTTTCATCCACTTACCGTCAGTTACTCCGTCAATTCAATATAAAAGATCGGGGTAATTAACACAAAACGTCTCTACCTTTCATTTCTTTGCAAATACATTTATTTTCACGTTTCATTGCCAAAAACGTAATTTCATTCATATACCGTCAGTTGCTCCATTAATTCAATACAAAAAGTTAATTTTCTTTTCAGACACTAAGGGTAAAATAGTTTGAGTCCATTGAACCCCTTTTTATCGCCTTCAAAATAGTTATTCCTTAAGTAACAATAACTTGAACATGAAAATAATTTATAAAATTATTACATTAAATAAATAAATAAATAGTGTTAAAAACATTGTATTTTCACAACAATGGCTACTATAATGGTGGATTACTGATAAAATTCAAAGGAGTATGCTAGAGAAATCGGACGGCTATACATTTGTCTTGGACCATTGAGGGATGGTTTCATTAGGGGTTGGCATAAGGGTGATTGGGTTAGATGAAATACAATGCTATTTACACCACTTTTTTATTTAATGTAATAATTTTATAAATTATTTTCATATTCGTATTATTGTTACTTATGGAATAACTATTTTGAAGGCGGGAAGCAGGGGTCAAATGTGCTGAGACTATTTTACCATTGGTGTTTGTAAAGAAAATTGGTCTTTGTATTAAATTAACGGAGCAATTGACGATAAGTGGATAGAAGGGCGTTTTTTACAATGAATGGTAGAAATAAGGGTGAAAA